>CM042139.1:7199495-7206995 GCA_023376005.1 Doryteuthis pealeii | reverse complement strand
ATTTTATTAATATTTATTAATATCCTTGGCATTGATTCAACCAGTAAATTACAGATGATTGTCACTTAGAACTGTTTTACTCAACCCTTTTATCCATTATTTGAACTAGTACAAAAAAAAAAAAACACCCTCCGGGCGATGTAAAAATAGATTTTTAAAACATATTTCCTGAAGGGGTGGGAGTAAAAAAATTCAATGTCAGCGAGTTTGTATCCTAAGTAAGTAAAATCATCAAATTCATTAAAGGATTAAAAAAAAAAACAATTTGAAATGTAAACTTTAAATATGTATTAAAATAAAACAAACTATATATAGATATATAATACCAGTCATGTATTTATTAAAACTTGTTTTAAAAAACAATGAGGACTGTCTAATATTGCATGTTCAAATGTTGAGTGTATTTATTCTATGTAATGACGATTTTGGGTAATGTGAGGTAAGCAGTGACGTAATTTTTGTTACAGACAAAACCCGGAATCGAATCTCCATTATTAATAGATTCTATGTTATGACGATTTTGGGTAATGTGACGTTAGCAGTGACGTAATTTCTGTTACAGACAAAAACCGGAAGCGAATCTCCATTATTAATAGATTCTATGTTATGACGATTTTGGGTAATGTGACGTAAGCAGTGACGTAATTTCTGTTACAGACAAAAACCGGAATCGAAACTCCATTATTAATAGATAAAATTAAAAATAATACAAATTGTCAAACCTCATCACAATAATTCAGAAGAAGTATGTTTAAATACCTTTGAATTTAATTCCGTGAGAATCTTCTGAATGAAATTATATCATAATGAATAAATCAATTGTCTGGAAATTATATTCAACACTAATTTCATGATCCACATAATTGAAAATGAAAAGAAGGATTTTACCCAAGGAGGAGGATCACGTTGTGTTACGATGTTGAGTCTAAAATCTTTAAAAAAAAAAATCGGATTAGTCATTCATTGATTTTTGTCCTCAAGCAAATTCTACTAAAGCATTACATTTCTAATATTTAAAAAAAAAATGCATGCAGTTATTTCGCTTTGAATTCCCAGCAGAATTTCCTTTCTTTTTTTTTTTTTTCAGATACGCAAAAAATGGCGTCGAATTAACATTTGTGCAGATTAATTAGTCGCTTTTGTGTCGTCAATGGATTCTCGTTAAATTTCAGGTCTGATTTCAATGTGACTGAATTGTTAAAAAGAAAAAACACAAGAAAAATATGGAGAAAATGTGGAAAATTAACTTGGGATAATAAAGAAAGAGGAAATAGAAAAAACGAAGTGAGAAAGAAGGATAAACAGAATTTAATTACAGAGTATGTGTTAAGTGAATGAGCAAAATATGAGACAGGGCTCTCCTTCGTCTGAATTTAGTTGGCTAAGTGATTGGCAAGGAGTCTATGAGTTTCTTCGGTAAATAAATTAAATCAATAATTCACAAGCAGAACCTGTGGATATACAACAGTATGATAATTCAAGTATCAACACGTTTGATATGTTTCCTAAAGAGCTATTGCTTTGGTTAATATGTAAAAAGTACAATAAACTTCATTTAACTCTCTCTCTCTCTCTCTCTCTCTCTCTCTCTCTCTCTCTCTCTCTCTCTCTCTCCGACTTTTTTCCTTCTTTCTTTCTTAACATCTTTTCATTATATTCAACTGAAACTGATTTGTACTGACCCATCCCTATCTGTCCCCTATTTGCTCTCCCCCTGTCTCTCTCTCTCTCTCTCTCTCTCTTCTCTCTCTCTCTCTCTCTTTCTCTCTCTCTCTCTCTCTCATTATATATTTTCTGTGTAGCATGTCCCTTTTCTTCCCTTTATGTTTTGTATGATAAAAACGGGATGATCCATTATTTACCACACTCATAAGAAATAAGAATTTGGCGGCTAAGCAATACCAGATATTCAGGAATTACACTTTTGCATTTCATCTCGGACATTTTAGATAGTCTCATGTTTAACCTGACGTTGTTGCAAGATGACAACGGTCGTTCAAATAAGGAATACAAGTTTATATAGATAAAGATGGTAAAAGAATCAGCTTCCTTTTATAAAATTATTTGTGATTCAGTTATTTTCCCCACCACCCATACATACGCGTATATGCAATAAATAATAAATAAATAGGAAGCGCGTGGTGTAATGGTTAAAGTCATGGGAAATGGACCCGTCACCCTGAGTTCAAATCCTGGACGTGGTAATTGCATTTCACTTAGCGCTAATACCCTTGGGAAAGGTATGAATCCTACTCTCCCTCCAGCTATGGGTAAATAGCAGGGCAGACTGGGTTCTTTAACCATGGCTAGGTAACCAGTCTAGGAGAAGGAAAACTCTGAATTCAAACCTGTTGAACTCCGCTTATGGAATTGACCTTGTGTTTGTTTGTTTTTGTTTGTTTTACGGCATATCAACCTCAGTGGGTCATTTAATGCCGATAAAGTTTTGAAATAAATCAATTCTTAATGAATAATACAATTTTTTTATAAATACATTTTTCTATTTAACCCATAGATGGGACCCTAACAGGTACTACCACTCCGGGTCAGAGTGGACCAGGGGGCAATGGTGATGAAGGGGTGCTCCACATTCCCCAAACCTCCAAAACTGGAACCTCACCATCAGATAGAGTTTAACGACATTCCCAGGACATGTAGACCCGCAGTCACCGCCTTCTAGCACCCATATGATAAAAAGGGCTGGGGCTTGCCATAAGGTGACGTATCCTGCTCGTGTGGAGGACTTGGTAAATATATATATATATATATATATATATATATATATATATATATATATATGCAATAATCCGTTCTGTGTTACTAATTGTCTTATAGCATTTCCCAACTGCATCAGTGTTAGCAATTCAACCTAAACTAAATGTTAATGTCCAGATTATTTTTCTGTTCAAATCGCGATTACACTTCCCACTGTCGCTAATAAAGCAGTATAATATTACAGTCGACCCATTTGTTCTTGGTTATTGTTATTAAAACCTTTTTTGTGATTTGTGGTGAATCTGTTGTCGATTAATATCAGCAGTTTGAGGCATGAAGCGGTTTGTGCAATTATTCTATTATAATTCTTTGGTCGCTTCAGACACAACTCTTCTCTTTGATATGCCCTTTAAGCTAAACTGAATGAATTTATGAAGACATTCCACATCAACACCTACACATGGGAGGCTGGTGCGGAAAACCGACCGGCCTGGCGACTCGTTGTCAAAAAAGGCACGAAAAGGAATGAAAAATAGAGGAAAGAAGCCGCCACAGAAAAGAGAACCAGAAAGAAGGAGAGACAACAGCAACTCCGGCAAGCATCATTTTCTGTTTGCTGTCACTACAACAGAGATTGCTATTCAAAAATTGGCGTCTTCAGCCACTCGTGCAGAGGCAGTTGATAATAATAATAATAATAATAATAATAATAATAATAATAATAATAATAATAAAAGAAAGAACATGTCAACTGGTGGATTTTGCAGTGCCAGCAGATCATTAAGCTAAAGGAAAATGAAACATGGACAAATATCTGGACCTTGCCAGAGAACTGAAAAAGTTATGGAATATGAAAGTGAAAGTGATACCAATTATAGTTGGTGCACTTGGAACAGTCCCAAAAGGATTGGAAAAGGGTCTGGAAAGTTTGGAAATCAGAGGAAGGATTGTAACCATTCAGAACATTGCACTGTTGCAATCTGCCAGAATACTCAGAAGAGTCCTGGAGACCTGAGTAGACTTGCTGTCACTCAGACCCCAGTGAAATACCATCAGCTAATGCTGGTGTGAAAACTCAAAAGGAGTAAATAATAATAATAATAATAATAATAATAATAATAATAATAATAATAATAAAAGAAGTGGACACTACGCCATCCTCTCTAGCAGACGGAATGATGGCAACAACAAACTTCTGAGTATATTTGAAGTTATATTTACATATCCAGAAAAAAAAACTAAAATCCATATATTATTGTTACGCTGCCAGGTTCCATTGAAAGGATTGGTGTTGGAGGGAAATCTATATATGTGACGTAGGGGAATTATTGGGAGTGTGTGTATGCATGGTAATTATTTTCTATATGAGACCTGGCGTCTAAAATGAGGAATATGCAGTTTCTATACTTATCTTTAGACTGTTCTATATATCTCTGGAGTGGATCTGGTTGGGTCTCTGCTATTCTAAATCTGAGTAACTGGGTCTGTTCGTGTTTGGTAGTCGGGATCGGGTGTTGGGTTGTCATTTTCTCTGTTCTTTGAGTCTGGAAATTACTTGGGATCATACTGAGTTCTTTCTGGGATGTCTTGTCTTGTCTTGTCTTGTCTTGTCCTGTTCATAGTTTTTAGTAACGAACGCTAAACGTTCTTTTTTTTTTTCGAGCATATATATTTTGTTTTATCCCAAAGTAAAAATACCTCAAAGAACAGACACACGTCCTGCGTCTGTTCTCTTCAAAACCTCAGACCAGACTGCCCAAACGTTTCACTATTGGTACTGTTGAAAATATTCGATCAATCAGAAGCTAACGTGTCAGTCATTCACACGTCATCCTTAATTTAGAAAATTAGAACTCATATATTCCCATTAATCACGGGATTACTCTGACTCGGGGGTGGGATTTCCTGTTAGTTCCAAATATGGGTCAAATAAGTGGAGGCCCATTGTGTAATGGTTACTTTATTAGGAAATGGAGACGGCGTGACGATTTTAAATTCAGGACGAGGCTGTTTGCATAAACACGCTGCAAATCATTTCCACCATGCAACCTACAACTTCATTTCTTTAAAATGAGGCTGCAATGTTAGATTTAACACTATAAGTTTATGCAAATATGGAAAATATATCAGCCGCTATACATCATCGACTTTGGGACTACTACCGAAGGAATCACCAAGTCCTGATATGTAGATATTGTTCGCTATTCTTCTAAAGTAAAGTTGGAATAGATAAAACAATTAATAAAACCGACCATCGCCCGGACAGCTTGTAGCACGATGACTGGAACCACTCACACACAAAAAATATTATTTCTCTGAATTTTATCATGAGATTATATAACCTCTTTAGTAGACCAATCATAGAGATGAATACAATATGGGAACGTATAATTAAAAGGCTAGATTAGATTAGAAAAAAAATGCAATATGAGTCAAGGTAAAAAAATTATATATAGTTAATAAGGTAGATATTCTAGTTAAACATGACATTAGGTTTATAAGTTTCCCAAAATCCATAATGAATTGTCCAATTGGACACATAGCATAGTGGATAAGATTGTTGTAAACAGATAGTCCTAAGTGACAGTTATCTTTAGGTTCAATCCTGGTCAAGGATAACAGTAACATAACAAAATAATAAACACAGCTTAACACCAGTAACCAGCTATGGTTAGCGGGATGAGAATAGGATACCCCCTTTGATTCAATAAAGAGTTGGGTTCAAGGTTTTGTGATGGCTCCCGATTACGACAAGAAATAACTGAAGAGGACCTGAGGGCACATTGTCCGAAACGATGTACATATATCAATAAAGATGAGAACAATAGGTCGAATAATACTAATAATCGTAAAAACGAAATTCTCACTACGTTTATTAGCGGAGACTTTTTCAAGCACACACACACACACACACACACTCTCTCTCTCTCTCTCTCTCTCTCTCTCTCCCTCTCTCTCTCTCTCTCTCTCTCTCTCTCAATAAAAAAAATACTTTATGATCGCTTAACACAGCTCTGCTTTCAATCAACTATAAGGGTTATAATGTATGTTTACAGATACTGCCAGACACCTCATCCTTCCGCGTCTACTTTGTGGAAACCTTAAGAAAAACTGAATTCACTCAGCAACAATGACGATTATAAGGACGTAATAAAAGTTGTATATTGGTTTTATGGCATCTTGGTGTGACTCTCTGGAGCAACATTTATTCAAAGGAAATACATCTACAAGTTTGTTGTGTGTCTTATAATGTTAGCATAAAAAATCGATCGTCTTTCGCTTTTAAACACTCTCCGGGGGACAGGCCAAATAAATTGGTCGGCTGCATTCGGCACGAAAAAAGACTTAAGCGTTAGGGGAGTAGTCCTTGTTACCCAACAAACACATTTTTACCAGTCTTCTGTCTTAGTTGTGTCTATAGGATAAAAAAAGGCAAAATACTCCAGTTTATGATCAGTTACTATTCAAATGGCCTTATTTCGATAGACTCATCTTTTTTTCTCTTTTCGTTTTTTTTTTTACCAATATCTAACAAAAAAAAATGAAGTTACAAAAATAACAGAATATTAATGGCGGCACACTATTTTTCTTTGGGAAGATATGGCGTTGTTTCTTGTCTTTCTAATACCCTCGGGAATTGCTTCAATTCTATTCTGCACTTTGTACAATCTCCTGTCATCTTGATCATAGTCTTATTATTGGCGAGCTACAGTAGCGGACAATTCGATGCCAGACGTATGTCCCATGTTTCAGGAAAAGAAAACTGATTCTTTGATTAAAATAAAACTGTATTTGTCTGTATTTATAAGATGAGGTTTGATACGAATAATTTTGATATATTGGACTGTTGTCCTCATCTATCTAGACCAGTTTAACCTCGGGTCTTGTTTAGGTGTTTTTAATAACTTTAATTTAATCGTGGCTTCGGGGTTAAAATATCATTACTACTAGTTCAAGGGGCTGCAAGCCATATAATTACTAGACTTATTGAGAGCAATGTGATTAGATATACCAACAATTTTAAATAGAAGAAAAGTACATATTCTAAAATGTAAAAAAAAAAAAAGGTCCCAATATGTAGTATTGTATCTGTTGTGGGGTTTTAAGGGGTCAAATAAGAACAAAACGATGGGTAACAAATGTAGGAAAATGTAGTAACAAAAAGTAGACAAATACAATACAGAGAAGTGGGAATTACGTCCGACAAATAGAATTGTGAGCTGACTCGCATTGGCTTACTCTCAAGCCACAATTGTCCCTGTTACTTACAGTAACCCGTCGGTGCATTCCATTAGTTTTATAGGGTGTATCACCTATAACAGTATCTTACAAATTCTGTTAAGAATATTCTATGAACTCCAGCCATTAAACATCTAAAGGAAATAGGTTTAACAATTTGAATTAAACTATTGATTGAACAGGTATTAAAATGTGAGTAAATACATTGCAACAACATGACTTACTTCAAAGTTTATTTTGTTAAGGGTAGCGTTAGTGTTGAAATCTTCGGTGGACTGTTATACCAGTTCCACCCTGACACCAGAAGGATGGGCCGAAGATTGGAACGGATCAATGAAAGACTTGTCAGACAGGAATTGTCTGTTCAATTCTACAAAGCTTATATATATATATATATATATATATATATATATATATATATATATATATGATCAGATACTTCCTTCGCCATGGACTTGGACTTGGATTTGAATGTAGTATCTATTCCTCTTCCACACTAGTAGTCTCGTCTTCAGGCGTATCGCAGTACAAACTATCTACGATATC
>CM042139.1:7171995-7194495 GCA_023376005.1 Doryteuthis pealeii | reverse complement strand
AACGTCCTAGGAGGTGTTTAGTTTTATTGGCATAACCTCAAACTTTTGATGTTTCGTTCTGAGGTTTTCCACTAGAGCGGATCATCTAATTAAGTTAACTCGCAAGTATGCCAGATCTGAGAGGACGGATAGTTGTCAGCGAGCGTTTGATCTTTTAGAATATAAACTTACTTTAGTTTTTATGCTCACTTCGACAGATTTAAATAAGTTATATGTCTTATATACAGAAGCGTCTAATTAAGCTGTCAGTGTATGCCTTACACAACATAAGTAGATTGAATAGTTGAAAATTCTTTGTCTCATAAATTAAGTATTACCCAGACACGTTGGTCTAATATAGAGAAGGACATATTTTCTATTGTTTATGCATTGGAAAACTACCTAGAGGTTCCCACATTTAATAGATTAAGGAACTACAAACATATCTGCGGTGCATTTTAAAATCCCCCATACAAAATAAATAATTAGTTATGGGCTATTAGTATTGAAGGCTGTAATTGTAATGTACAGGGGGATTGTAAAATTACTCTCTAATTAAAAAATATATAATCTATTTCAGAATCATTATCTTTACAAAAAAGGAAAGGAACATAAAAAACATGGAGTTTTATTTAAAATTCTATATGGAAGCATCATTCGCTTTGTTGAGAAATTTTCAATATATATATATTTACCAACGAGCAGGATGCGACACAAGGTCAATTTCTTAAGCGGAGTTTAACTGGTTTGAATTCAGAGTTTTCCTTCTCCTAGACCGGTTGACTAACCAAGGTTAAATAGCCCAGACTGCCCTACCATTTACCCATAGCTGGAGGAAGAGTAGGATCCATACCTTTCCCAAGAGTATTAGCGCTAAGTGAAATGCAATTACCACGTCCAGGATTTGAACTCGGGGCGACGAATCTATTTCCCATGACTTTAACCATTACACCACGCACTTCCTAGAAATTTTCAATATAAGGTGCGTGCTAGATACACACTCCTATTTATAGACTCGGCGAAAACTATGTGATCATACTCTTGGCCAATCGCTGGCAGTACTCTGCTGCTGATACAATACTTATACCGGTATTACTCTTCATAACTACTCATAACTACTTTGAGTTTCGTGGACAATGGACATAGGATTAAAACACTGGACCTTTAACATTACGCTGGATTGGAGTTATTCGCAGGATAGGACTTATACGCTTACCAAAGGATTCCATAACTCAGGACTTACTTACTTTAAGCCCTTTTCAACTGGCCAAAGATGGCATTTAAAAACTTAACAGGTTATGGGCCCAGCACGCTTCCATTTCCAGCCAAACTCCTCGAGAAATCCATCAACTTATCTACCAATGAATTATTGTGGAATGGCAGAAATAAATTCACGAATTCGTCCTTCAAATTCTCCCAAAGTCGTTGTTTACGTAGATTAAACTTGCTCCTTCAACCAACCCCAAAGAAAAAAGTCACAGAGTATCAAACCCGTGTTTCTGACAAGCCACTCATCCAATCCACGTTTACCAATTTACCTCTTATGAAAAAAAGTGATACAACCAAAGGATTCTACCTAACACTAAGGATGAACCAAGGGTTCTTCACTAAGGAACACAAGGTATTTTCACAGTAAAGTGGTCTCACCTGCAGCCTGGAAATGGCGACAAAAATCGTAACAAATTGTTATCGGGCAAGAATTTTGGGTGCGTAGTTCTATTAAGATGTGTCGGCAGACGAGAGGATAATGATATTAAAATCATTAGATATAGATGACCGGTTATATAACCTCATAATAGTAATTAATTATTGTCAATTCCAACCACAAAATTCTGTCACATAACGAAAAGGAAAACCCTGTTAATGATGAAGTGAAATCACAAATAACAGGTATAATCATAAGAGTAGAAATAAATACTGACAAGGAAGTTAATCACTTTAAATATCGTTTTAAAAAAGATAACCTTGCTATTGTTATGGGGAGAAATGAGTATGTTTGGTTAAATGACGCATTGTAATCTTTAACTCTTCCAGATGATATACCTACTGAACGATTTTATATCCCAAATCATCTTCGTCTGAAAATCATAGGACTGTTACATTGTAGCGTAGTCATAGTTGGGGCAACTAACAGGAAGAGGTAGGGGAAGAGGTAGCTCATGAATATGTAGGCGCTTACAGAAAGGTATACACGAACATAGTAATTTTCAGCCATGTTTCAAGGTTTTTCTTAGACGCTCGTCCAGTGGGTGATGACCAGTAATACGGAGTATTATTCGTTAATATTTTATAGTATATTTGGTAATTTATGAGGAAGTGCGTCCCGGTCTCCTGCCTCAAAAATTGCTACGCGGTGACTATTAAAATATCGACCCAGCTCAGTCTATTCAAAACTATCCATCTTCATATCTATCTATCTATCTATCTATCTATCTCAATTTGTTCATATTCATCTATATTACTTTAAATACTTAGATTTTTTCTTATTCATGTTTTTAATGTCTTGTTTTAGTTTAAATAAACAAGAATTACGACAAAAAAAGATGCGACCCCCCCCCTCCCAACAAATACATTTACTTGTCGAAAATATCTATCTATCTCCATATTTGTTCGTATCAATCTATATTATTTTGTTTGTTTATCTATCTATCTATCTATCTATCTATCTATCTCAGTCTATTCCAAAGTATATATCCATCTTCATATTTAAACAAGAATTACGACAAATTACGATAAATAAACAAGAATTACGACGAGCTGGGGTTGTTATTTTGATAGTCACCGGGTAGCAATTTTTGAGGCAGGAGATCGGGACGCACTTCCTCATAAATTACCGTATAATTCTCCTTCATTTTAACTCCCCGGCATTTTACGGGATTTGTTGAAAATTTCTCAGTTACCTTTCGCGGGACCTCACTTCCACCCGATTTTATTGTTTGTCCTTAAAATTCTCCTGCCCGTTTTATATATGATGGTCATTCTCGTGATATTCCGATTCAGACTCCGCCAAACAAAGGCTTGATAATACCCAATAGTACAAATGTAAAGGAACAAGACATAGCAAGATAAAGACGATGGCGTAGTGTCCATCTTTTAAAACTGCATCTGCGCGTGTGGCTGAACTGGCCAATTTTTGAATGGTAATCTCTGGTGCAGTGACTGCAAACAAACAGTGATGCTTGCTGGGGTCGCTGTTGTTTCTCTTTCCCTTCTGGCTCTATTTTCTTTGACGGCTTCTTTCCTTTCTTTTTCAATCTTTTTCTTGCCTTGTGTGACAAGGATGCGCTAGGCAATTCGTGTTTCTGTACCACCCTTACATGTGTTGGTGTTGATGTGGCATGCCTTTATGTCCTTCTTGCAGACGTCTTTAAAGCGTACCCGTGGTCTCCCTACCGATCGAAAGCCTTCTACTAATTCGCCATACAGAAGTTCTAAAGGGATGCGGCCTGTGTCGATCTTCGTAACATAGCCAAGCCAACGCAAGCGCCCTCGCAAATAATTGAAAACATAGAACAAATGTCAAAGTACAAGAAATATCAAAACATTTGTCAAATCAATATAAACGCTTGTATGTAAAACTCGAATAAATCAAAGGAAAATAGTAGCATTTTTCTTTTTTAAATAATGTTCAAATGTATTGCACTATAAGAGACACATAAACTGATTTCAGCGGGTCTTTTACAATTCTTTGAGAAGCATAAAAAAATCGAATCGTGTTTGGGGATTCTGTGAAATAATTTGATCTTAATATCATTGCAAGATGAGTTTCTGTCGAAGAAAAAAAAATCTATCGTCTGGATGGAATGAAATATTATTGGCACGATTTTTAGAAGAGGAGACATCTATTGCGAATATTGATTTGGCACGGAATTGGTGTTTTTTTTCTGACTACAGAAAGTATGAATAAATACGGGGAAGAAAAAAATACGCGACAGATAACGCTTAGTATCAAATACAATTGTTAGAAATATTTTTTTTATCTCATTTGTCAATCGCTATCATGGCTGAAAATACAGGGTAATTCCAAAGTAACTCCCTATTTAAAACTGTTATTTTCTTTATCTGTAGTTACATTTTCTTAATTCTTTAACGTTTTTTTTTACTACATGGCAATTAAATCTGTGTTGTTGTTGTATATTGAATCATACAATATTCAGTATATTAATATTCAACTACGGTTTGCGCCAGAAATAGATAAACTCACAACAGTGCATAAACATCGAGGTAGACGGTGCGCATAATGTTTCCGTAATCTTCGTAGCCTCAGTTATGACATCGATGTTCGAGCAGTGTATAAAGAGTACGGACCAGTGCATTCAATCTCTACGAAGGGTAAGCTAGGCTAGTCCACAACAGTTTTGATTTTCTTTTCAAATTGATTTATTTTTGTTTCGAATTCAAAGCCTTATAAAGACTATCAAATATATTCACCCTCCGGTGCAAGTATTTAAGTTATAATGTAATAAAATATTATATTAAATTAGAAAGGCTAATTAAACTACATAAGAATGCAGATAAAAAGAATTGAAACAGTGAGGGGGCATAATCGAAAAGTAGAACAACTGAAAATTACTCCTCCATCACTCCTGTCTTTCATTGCTAATTTTTTTCTAATTTAACTATTTAGTTAAACTAGGAAGTAAAGAATAAAATTACAGTTATTTCTTCTTGTTAATGGATTTCTTTTAAGATTTATTGAAGAGATTTTTGCTCATAATCATTAAGATAAAACCAAACAATGAGAAATCAATAATACTAAACACATATTCATTAAAATCAAATTTTAATATCTATATGCAAATTAGCCTTCTCGTTCACACTGTAAACCGCTATTTTGTTGTATATATGAATACACTTGCATGTTATTAGCATGTGGATATGTTCAACAATATTTATAATCTAAGAAAATTTTATTAATAATTGAGGTTTAAGATAAAATAATAATCATGGAGAATATGACGTAAATAACTAAGGGAATTGTCACTTGAATAGTAATAAAATTTCGGCTACAGACAATCTCCATTATAATAAGATATGTGGACGTTTAATTCAATTCTAATTCCCGAGTGGCTTGAGAGTTTGGAGGCAAATGTTGGTGCCCATATAGAATTTCAAATAAAACTCCATGCTATGTGCGTTCTTCTCGTATTCATTTCTTGTTAAATTAATGATTCAGAAAGAAATAATAACATTTTAAAATAGGAAGTTACTATGCAATTTTCTTGTTGATTGTATTCCTGTTAGATAACACAGCTTTTCTGGCACCCCCGTCAGGCATGCCTCGGGTTATCCCGTGAGGTAGGTGTGTGGACAACCAGCATCGGATGAGATCAAGGAGAGCCATCCGGCATCCACCTCAATCGATAGTAGGTTTGGGGTACTTACTACTCACATCAATCCCAATATAACCTGGCGTTTGGGTACAAGCACGGGTGCTTCCAAGAGTGACTTAATACTACCTGAGACAGCACCCTGCAGCATCTCGGCAACACAGTCATCCCGGGCTTTCCCTACAAATACCAACTGCGGGGCTGCAAACACAGCAACATCGCAGTTAGAATGTAACGGGTTGATATTAGACAATCTTTGATTGATTTATTGATTGAGTTTAATGGTAACTGTTATGTTTTACATACAGATAAAATACGGAAGACTGAATGATAATGATAGACCAGGTTATTAGAAAATTAAAATGGTTTTTATTTAACAAAGAGTAAATAATTCTTCTACCCTAAACGTGACTTAATTAGTCTACACTGGTTGTAAGCTGTGTCCTCTCAGTCCAAACCCCAATCCAAAAGTGACAGGACGAAAACACCACTTCCTGGTTCCCAACAGTCCCCTACTGATCAGGGGGAGCAACTCCATTTTGTTAGGTTTTTCTTTTTGTTAAATAAAACCCATCTAGGGTCATTCTATGTTTAGTGACTGGAGAATTTCGTTCATATTTACATTTTTGTGTACTTAATATAAGTCGTTGTTTTTGCATACGAATATCTTTAAATGTATATATTCAACCCATTGATGGGACTTTAATAAATACTCACGCTCTGGTCAGATTGAACTTAGGTAGCTTGGTCAATGAAGAGACACTATTTGTTACGATTTGTGTGGCCACTTTTAGGCGAGAGCACTTTACAGTTGATATCCCATGTGTTATGTAGAAGCTTTGGGTCCTTTAGTGTTATGCAGAATACCTGTGTTCTTTGGTGTTAGGTAGAATCCTTGGCTGCTGATCCGTCCGTCCGTGTCGAATACCAGCAACCGAGGGGCTTTCAATATCGGCGATTAAATAGTTAACTAACCACGTATTTGTGCGTGTTGATTGACTGATAGAATCCACGCGCCCACGCAGAGTCTATAAGTTTCAGTAGTGGCCTAGAGTACACCTTATATTAAAAAAATATTCCAACTCTCCTGAACTAAATCCTCATTACAAGATGCAGTTTAGTGTCATATCACGGATATATCTTCTGTTTTTGGTGCCTTAGGCCTATGTAATGTATACGGCCAGTGTATTGTAAGCCCAGAGCAATTATACAGTGTCCAATGCAAAGCAGTGTCCAGGGTGACACTATAACATATGTGATAGTGAGATTCTAGAGTTGGAGATTTATGGAGTGGAGAATAACCATTCAGTGCCATTATTTCCAGGTCCACTTTGACCTGGCCTGGCAATGCCTGTTAGGATCCAATCATTGGATCAAATATGTTTTTAATATTTCGCATTCCAACAGGAATACTTGATGCCATATAATTGTGTGTAAATTATTTGATGAAACTGTGTGTAAATTAATAGATGTATCTATTAGTATTTTTTTAAAAAAGCATGCAAATAAGTACCGGAAAAGTAATTTTTCCGAATATAGTAAAATTAACACTGATCGAACGGGCAGGGAATTTGACTAAACAGGACTGAACAAAAAAACATTATATATCAACATTATCATTACTATTATTATCTAAAGTTGTGTATGGTTTAAAAACAGCTAATTCCCTTTTGAAGTGTATAGACTAGTTTCATGGGAAACTCTTTGAAGAAAACACAGAAGTATATCAGAGGAACCATAGTAGAAGATGTGCACGGTAAATATCGTATAATGTTAATCTGTTACATCTGCAGGGACGCTTTGATATCATTTTCAGTGAATTGGCCAGCGTACCATTGTCTGCTTTACTTAGAACCTTTAGGAAGACATAATGCAATTAATCCTGAAACAAAGAGCAAAGTTGGCGCGACCCTCGGTTTTCCCGCCAATAAAGGCCAAACCTTCAGACGTATTCTTTTGGAAGAAGAAAGCAGTCAGATTAATAGTTCACTAACTCAGGAATATTTTCCGCCATGGAAAATTAAACAAAGTTTTGAACAAAGAGAATTTTTTCTAATTTTATTGTTAGTAAAAGTTGTTTTCTTTGTAGACGAACTAAGATATTATGATCTTTATTCCTGAACTAAGTACTTGTGTTAATTGCAGTTATAAATCGGGGAAATATGTGCGGGATGGCTTTAAGATTGAGGAAATTAGTCTGCACAAATAGTTCATTAAAATTGCGGTGTATTTTTTAAGGGAGATATTTCTGTTTGTACCATTTTATTTTCAGAAAATGGACAGTTAAGGATGAAATGTTTAAGCTACATAAAATTGTGTTGTATAATATACTTTGATGATAGCTTTTATTAACTATTCATATATATCTGGTTGCTGCAAAAGTAATGTACGATTTAAAATCTTGGGAAAAAATGAATAAGCCAATGACTATGAAAATATTTGTTCAATAACATACTCTCCATTGTTTTCAATAACCTTATTCCACTGTCAACAAGCTTATAAATGCCTTGCTTGTAAAATTCTGTTGGTTAGAATTGAAATATAAATTCATCTAATTTTCAATCTCTTCTCATGTCGTAATCATTGCTACTTTTTTTCAGATAATGACCAGTTAAGGATGCAATGTTCTAAGCTTTATAAAAATGATTCTGTATATTTTATTTTGATGATACCTTTTAAATTAACTATTCACATTTTAGTTGGGCCTAAATATTGTATGTTTTCACCCAAACCCTCTACCACTAGCAGTATGTGACAATGGTTTATTAAAATTGCGATGCCTTTTTTTAAAGTGAGATATTTATTATTATCTGTGTTATTCGGACTATTGTTCCATCTTCATTGTTATCTGTACAACGTTTCGGCCGATATGCCCTCCAGCCTTCTTCAGGTATTTCTTGTTGGACTCTGGACCCTTCTCGGACTCGGGACCCTTCTCGGACTCGGGAACCTTCTCGGACATTAACGAGTTTAAGAAGGTTCCCGAGTCCGACAAGCAATACCTGAAGAAGACCGGAGGGCATATCAGCCGAAACATTGTACAGATAACAATGAAGATGAGGACAATAGTCCGAATAATGCAGATAATACTAGTCATCAAGCCCCATCTCAAACATTCAGAGAAATGAGATATTTATGTTTGTACCACATCAGTTTGTTTTCTTTTTCATTTTTTAAGAAAATGACCTGTTAAGAGTGCAATAATCTAGGCCATAGAAGATTACGTTGTATATCTTACTTTGATGACTCATTTATAAACTGGGAAAGGATGTTTGAATTCAGATATTTTTATACACCAAGTCGGCACAAATACTTCATTGAAATTGCGATGAAATCTTTTTTTTAAGTTAGATGTTTCTGTTTGTAACGTATCATTCTACATTTTTTGTTGAAAATGACCATTTATGTGTTTCAAATATTCTATGTTGTATAAAATATGTTGTATATTTTATTTGATGACGTATACCTTTCATATTAACCATTCATATTTTAGCTGAATCTATGTATTGTATTTTTAAAAAATCTAAAACCTCTTGCCCTGGTAAGCTATGACGAGGTCAGTTATATATTGAGCAAGGCTGAATTCGGAGGACTTTGTATGCACCAAGTCTACACAAATGGTTCATTAAAACTTCGAAGCGATCTTTTTTAAAGTCAGATGTTTCTATTTGTACAATATCATTCTACTTTTTTCTCAGAAAATGCCCAGTTAAGTGTTTCAATAATCTATGCTATATAAACTCATGTTGTATATTTTACTTTGAGGATTCATAGCTTTTATATTAACCATTCCCTTTTTAGCTGAACCTAAATATTCAATGGTTTTACCGAAACTCGCCACCACTAGCAGGATGTAGCACAAGGTCATTTATAAACTGAACAAGTCTTGTTTGAATACAGAGTTTCTGTATACACCAAGTAAATAGAATGCTATTTTCTCGGGTTAATCAGCTTAAATATTACGCATATAAAACATTTTCCATTAGCAAGAAAAATATCTACCGTCATAATGACCTTCAAGAACCCAAAGTCTAAATCCCATTGACATGTTGGGAAAGAGATATGTATAAAATGTTCAGATGAGAATTCATCAAAGAAAATGCTCAAACTTTAAGTGCAACAGAATAAACACGGTGTTATCACAAACGCCAATATATCAGACTTTAAATATAGTCTCCTACATTTGGGGCACTGGTATGTGTCCTCAGTGATGTAGTGCGAATGGATCACTGGAAAGATTCGGGTCTTTCAACATCATACTCCCCTCACTAGGGTGACCCTATCAGAGATGATCAAACTCTGATCCACCTATTAACAATTGGGACGCTAACAGACGTTTGGTCATTAGTGTTTTTGGACGAGTGCAGAACTCTCTACTGAGCCTCTGATTGGCTGGTGCTAACACCAAGTCAAATGCACTTACGGTCTATTTAAGTGGTTTATGAGGACAATTATACTTTTTGTTATCTCAAAACGGATTACAAGCTTTTGAGAAGAAGAGGTAAGTTAACCTTACATTATTACAGATATGAGAGGCCTATTTTTTTTTTTACTAATTTACTTTAATTCCTAATTTTATTTTTCGTTTCATATATTTTATTTTTTTTATTTCATTTTTATTTTATCTTATTTGTTTTTGTCTTATTTATTTATTTAGTTTGCCTCACACACTTTTTTCCTAAAGACCAAATTTACAAATGTAAACTTTAAACGTTTGTCTTTAATTAGAATGTTGAATTGGATCCGTTAGACTTTAGATATATATATATATATATATATATATATATATATAATATATATAATTATATAATAATTATAATTATGTCAGATGTACCTACTAACAGTTTCGCTTAGTAGCTCATCAGGGCAAGAATCTGACTAAAAAGACTTTGAGCA
Source organism: Doryteuthis pealeii (assembly GCA_023376005.1). NCBI lineage: Eukaryota > Metazoa > Mollusca > Cephalopoda > Myopsida > Loliginidae > Doryteuthis > Doryteuthis pealeii. Next base: position 7,184,290 of record CM042139.1, on the reverse strand, counting down.
ATCGTACTATTATACAAAATCTCCCACAGTGTTCCAAATAAATTAGCATAAGCTAAACAAACCAATAAAAATAGAACAGAATTCCATTTCTTATTTTTTAATTTTTTATTGTTTATTTCTAAAAATATTTTTTCCTTTTCCTATTCATTTAATTTTCCCCTTTCTATCTTAATCCCATTATATCCCCTAAATCTCCGACTTGTATCATATTTCGCAAACGAATATTTTATCGCCATTGTTCTCCACCAATAAATGAAAAGAGCGGTGATGATAATAAGACACCCAATAAATATATATCTTGCAAATTGTAAAAGTATATGAAAGAGAAATTCTCGTTCGTTTCATTGGACAAAAAAACTTGATCGTTATTCGATTCCAAACTGAATCATGTCTATATATGGTTGTATGTTGTTTTTCATATACCCGTTTTGAGATTATAAATAATTATAAACTATGATTAATTTATTTTTGATTACTTGAATATAAGTATTAATTATCAATTTCCAAAAGACTCTCATTGTAATGTAATAAATTTTCATTGACAAAAAAAAACTTGATCGTTATTCGATTCCAAACTGAATCATGTCTATATATGGTTGTAGTTTTTATTCATATACCGTTTTGAGATATAAATAATAAACTAATTAATTATTTTTGATTATCCTGATATAAAGTATTAATTATCAATTTCCAAAATGAACTCTTCATTTGTAAAATGTAATAAAATCATTTTGTATTGAAATGTTTCCAAGGTGTCACTTGCAATTTCCGTTGATGGAAATTTTATGCAAACGATTAAGCTGATCCACTTTTCAAAATTCATTCTTTGCTAACACTTTCTATCAAAGATAATTTGATCTGTTGTTCTCTTCTTAAAAAAAAGACACACTGAGTGCAAATATGGAAATGCAACAGAAAGAATTATATCCACCTTTTTCCATATGTGTGATAACATTATACACACTTTTAAATAAACCCCCTATTCTTATCTTCATCCTAAAAATCCTCCTAATTTTAAATCGCTGTGATATGTTGAATAACTGGGATATCATTTTTAAACAAAGATATCATCTTAAATGGCCGAGATATCAGTTTACTTTGAAAGCAATGTGATATGTTAAATCATCGAGATATCATTTTAAAACAAAGATATCATTTTAAATAACTGATATATTATTATTTATTATCTGACATCCCATCAGATTAACACAACGTACGATTTATGCTGTAAGCCGCGCACAAAGCAAAGCTAATGTGATGTCAGTGTAAAAATTGCGTGTATTCATTCGATATTACTCTTTTGAGGCCCCTTAGAAACTGGGCCATAAACTCAGCTCTTCCCCCTTAAATCAATAGGAATTATTTATGTTTTCCTTCTTTTATTTCTTAATTTATTTCCTATCTTACTTCCTGTCTTTTTTTATTTATTTCTTTTATTTCTTTCTCTTCTCCTCTTTTTTCTTTCTTTCTTTCTTTCTTTTTCCTTCCTTTCTTTCTTTTTCCTTTTTTTTTTTCTTTCTTTCTTCTTTCTTTCTTCCTTTTTTTTCCTTCTTTTCTTTCCTTTTCTTCCTTTCTTTCCTTTTCTTTCTTTCTTCTTTTTCTTTTTTCTTCCTTTTTCTTTTTCTTTTTTTTCTTTTTTCTTTTTCCTTTCTTTCTTCTTTCTTTCTTTCTTTTCTTTCTTTCCTTTCTTTTTTCTTTCCTTTCTTCCTTCCTTTTTCTTCCTTTCCTTCTTTCTTCCTTTCTTTCCTTTCTTTCTTCCTTTTTTTTTTCTTTCTTTCTTTCTTTCTTCCTTTCTTTCTTTTTTCCTTTCCTTTCTTTCTTTCCTTCTTTCTTTCTTCCTTTTTCTTTTCTTCCTTTTCTTCCTCTTTTTCTTTCTTCTTTTTCCTTCTTTTTCCTTTCTTTTTTTTCTTCTCTCCTTTCTTTCTTTCTTCTTTCTTTCTTTCTTTTTCTTCCTTTTTTCCTTCCTTTTCTTTCTTTTTTCCTTCTTTCTTTCTTCTTTCTTTCTTTCTTTCTTTTCTTTCTTCCTTTCTTTCCTTTTTCCTTCCTTTCTTTCTTCTTCTTTCTTTCTTTTCTTTCTTTTTCCTTTTTTCTTTCTTTCTTCTTCCTTTCTTCCTTCTTTCCTTTTCTTCTTTCTTTTTTTCCTTTCTTTCTTTCTTCTTTCTTCTTTTCTCTTCCTTTCCTTTCTCTTCCTTTCTCTTCTTTTTCTTTCTTTCTTCCTTCCTTCCTTTCCTTCCTTTTTTTTCCTTTTTTCTTTTTCCTTCTTCTTTCCTTTCTTCTTTCCTTCTTTCCTTTATTTCCTTCCTTCTTTCTTTTTTCTTCCTCCTTTCTTCTTTCTTTTTTTTCCTTCTTCTTCCTTTCTTTCTTTCTTTTCTTTCCTCTTTTCTTTCCTTCCTTCTTTCTTCTTTCTTCCCTTTCTTCCTCTTCCAACTCAGGGTATGAGCAGCCAAATTGAGTATCTGATCTGTGCGGCAAAGTTGGTCGCTGACGGTAGGTTGTGGTGCTCACCTCGGAAAAATATCAATCTCCCTGGTCTAGCGCTACCAAAAAGGGGATAGAATCCCTCGCTGATTGGCTTATACCGACAGTGGGCCGCTCCATCAACTACTTTCTAGAAGTCGGGCAATTGAATGGGCTCAGAAACGAAGAGATTAGCCTGAAGATATCTGAAGATATCTCAGACATAAATCAGCTACCTATAATTCTTCATTTTGGAATTAAGTCAAAAGGTCAACTTCCTTCACAATCTGCCAGTCACTTTACCCCTCTCTATATATATTTTGATTGACTACTCATTATACATGTTAGTTTTCTCAGGGTACGTAAAATGGGGGATTAAAGAGTCTGAGCGGTAGATTGAAATTTCCACTTTATTTGTACTAGCAAGATAAAAACACCCTCTGGGCGGTGTAAAAATAGATTTTTGAAAAATACTGCCTGAAGGGTGGGAGTTAAAAAATTCAATGTTAGCGAGTTTGTACCCTAAGTAAGTAAAGTCACCAAATTCATTAAAGGATTCAAAAATAAAACAATTTGAAATGTAAACTTTAAATATGTATTAAAATAAAACAAACTATATATAGATATATAATACCAGTCATGTATTTATTAAAACTTGTTTTAAAAACAATGAGGACTGTCTAATGTTGCATGTTCTGATTTTGAGTGTATTTATTCTATGTTATGACGATTTTGGGTAATGTGACGTAAGCAGTGGTAGTTTTTGTAACAGACAAAAACCGGAAGCGAATCTCCATTATTAATAGATATTAATACGGACAATAGGCCACTCCACCAACTCAGCGGGCGAGTAGCACAGATTGAGTAATCTGATTGTGCAGTAAAGTGGAGAGCTGACGGTAGGTGTGGCGCTCCATCTCAGCAAAAATATCATTCTCCCTGGTCTATCGCTAGCAAAAAGGGGATAGAATCCCTCGCTGATCAGCTTATACCAACAATAGGCCACTCTGCCAACAACTATTTCGTAGAAGGCAGGCACTTCAATGGTTTCATGTTTGTACACATGTATTCTATCCAGATAAACCAATCAATCAATCAACACATACCACACCCACCTACCTCTTGCATTTTGAACGAACTTGGTATCGATTATAAGGAAAACGAGTCGATATTCCCCCGGGGAAGAGTTGCTTACATGCTTGTACTCAAATCGATCGATGGAACTGGCCAAGCAATTAGAAAAGAGAAGATTAGGTTTAACCGAAGTCTTCAGCCTGAAGATATCTCAGACATAAATCAGCTAGCAATAATTCTTCATGTTACAAAATCTAAGAAATCAATCGCACAATCAGTTGTGGTGTTAGAGAAATTAATATATATTCTATTATCATACTAAACGTAACGTTGTCCCTTTTTTCCGAGCACTAAAAACTATATCTGTAACGTTGTCGTATATCTGGTCACAGTAACGCGGCGGCGGTATATTCACGGTACTAAAACGTCTTCTTGTTGATAAAAATTACAACGCGAGAAATATGTAATTACAACTGCTAGCCTTTATTTCGAGGGTAGGCTCGTCTCGTGGGCTCGTATCAGAGAGGAGGAAGGGCAGAGAGAAAGAGAGAGAGAGAGAACACTGTTAAATTACGGTGACCCCATACTAGGCACCAAGGGGCCGTCCGTTGCCCTACGCGTCCGAAAGCAAAACGAGGCCGGTTCCTTTTTTCGTTGTTCCACGTCACCACGTGACTTCCGGTCAACACCCAAAACTTCCGGTTGACACTCAATTCTCCATTCGGGATCACGCTACGTTCAAACCATCGTTCATCCTGTTTTGCTCATCACTATTTTTTTTAACCTTATCATCTCTCACTTATTTCCTTCTTCCTTCTTTTTCCATTAGTAGTCTTTGCCAAATCTAATCTTGCTACACTAAATCTTAGTGAATCAATTATTGTTTGCTAAAGGTTTCTTTCTATTTAATTTAAAATTAATTCTAAAATTCATCTTTTTTTTCGATTTAGTTTATTGATAAATACATCCTAAAATATTCCTTCGTTTTTAGATTAAGTTATGTTTGAAAATGTCCATTTTATTTGGTCCTAATAAATCGTAATTTGGAATTAAGTTAAAAGCTCATCCCGTCTCTTACCTACATTCTGTCAGTCACTTTATACCTCTCTATATATATCTTGATTGAATATATGATATTTTCGCAGTGTGGTAAAGAGAGAGATTGGAGAGTGTGAGTGGTATATTGAACTCCCCACTTTATTCATTTTGTTAATTTTCAGTATCTACTGGGTTACTTACATATAAGACGGTCATTCGTATCTTATTTTCAGCATCTAACGGCTGGCTTATATTTAAGGTGGGTCAGTTTTTGACTTTATTGCACATTTTAGCAAAATAATTTTAATGCTTTTTTTTTCGATCGAATTTACTTTTTAAAATTTAATTCATTTTCAAAACTAACTTCTTCCTAATCACAATTATCTCCCCAGTGCTGAATATGTGACCAAATGGGTCACGTTTTTCTCGTATATATATATATATATATATATATATATAATATATATATATATAATATGTGTGTGTGTGTTGTGGTGTGTGTGCGTGTGTGTGACACTCCTAAGAACGAAATAAATATTGTAACAAAGATTCACGTGAAGAACTGGTTAGGAACATAAATAGAATATTTTTGAGGAGTCACTGAGTTGCTACAAGTTTCACGTCTTCCCAGTTGAATATAAAATTGAAAATGTTATTCAGTTATTTGTTCTATTTTCATTTTGAATTTTTAAAAAATAAGTAATAAGATATTTATTTTACTCAAAATTTGCAGAATGATAAAATGGATATTTTACAGTATAGTAAAAAAAAAAAGAAATAATTAGTTGCTTGTCATAATAACCAAAAACATGTCATTAATTAATAATAAATTCAATAAAACTGTATTTTCCGTTTCTCCATTGTCATTAGCATCGTCTCGTTAGAAGAATTTGTATAATTAGACTACGTTTATCTATATATTAATACTCGAGTTCCTTAAACCGTTATCATTCTGCAACAACCACTGGTTAACGATTAAAATGTCCAATTCGTTCAAGATGAAATGCAACGACCATTCGATTTTTTTTACAAAGAAGAAAGAAGAAAGAAAGAAAGAAAGAAAGAAAGGACATGCTACAAAAAGAAAAATAATAAAGAAGAAAGAAAGAAAGAAAGAAAGAAAAAAAATTAGGGGAAGGATAGAGAGAGAGGTGAGCGAGCGGAAGCATTAACGTTTGCCTGTTTTAATCGAATAAGGATGAAAAGGAGGAACGAAAAAAAGAAATAGTGAAAGAGTTAAATAAAAAAAAATTATACTTCTTACATACTGAACTATTTAGCAATAGATCTTAAGTAAATATATCAAATGTTGTACTAATTAAATTTTCCTGCTGTGGTATATCCACAGGTCGCGTTAGTTATTATTATTATTATTATTATTATTATTATTATTATTGCGATTTTCAAACATCAGCCTAATCTTGTGGTCTTTCACCGAAGTCTGAGTGACAGCAAACGTCCCCAGGTCTCCTGAAGTCATCTGTACTCTACTCAAGCTTAACAATGCTACTGTCTCGATGGCCTCTTTTCTTCCTTTGATTTCCACTTCCTCTAGCTTTTTCAAGATCCTCGGGCACCGTTCCAAGGGCACAAACTACAACTGGTATTACCTTAACCCTCATATTCCTCAGTGATTTTAGCTCTCTTGGATGGAGCAAGTATTTATTATCTTTTGGTTTCCTTTTATTTTTATTCAGTGGTCCGTCTGAACAGCAAAATCCATCAGTGGACAAGTTCTTTTTAGCCTAGGGTGAATTTTGTTTTGTGTATATACCATTTGATACAATCGTCAAAATATAATTTCTTCCACAATTCCCATCCAGTCATATATAGTGTTGTAATCCCTCGTTACTTTACTGCATTCTATTGTTATATTATTAACGTTTTTTTTCTCTGTCTCTAGTTAAGGATAAATAATAGGACATACTACGCTCTTTAATCTTGATTAGGCAACCAGTCTAGGAGAAGAAGAACTCTGAATTCAAAACTGTTAACCTTCGCTTAAATATTGCCAAATCCTGCTCGTGCATATATATATATATATATATATATATATATATATATAATATAATAATTTGAAGGCAATTACAATGCGTATAAAAAAATAAAAACAAAAAGATGTTTTGTTTTATTTTTGTCTTATCGATTTCAAAGAAACTTTATCTTCAGAGACGAAAATCAGATTTTCGTCTCTGAAGATAAAGTTTCTTTGAAATCGATAAGACAAAAATAACATCTTTTTGTTTTTATTTTTTATACGCATTTTAGTTGCCTTCAAATCATTAATATATTATAACATACTTAACAATGCTTCAAGCAAATTACCAATTACTTTATATATATAATATATATATATATATATATATATATATATATATATATATAAGGGAAAAAGTTGACTTACCGGTAAATTTGGTCACGATGGTTAGTAAGTGTGGAATTCAGTGGCGTAAGTCAGCGATATAACAAATACAAAGTGTTCGATACTGAGTAGAGCAAATTTATTATAAAATGGGTACAAGAGATAACTCGAGTTTCACCATAAGGATCTTCAGGGTTAAATCCACTGAATTAATCGATTAATAGCAGTCGATTTCACGTGTGTGTTCATATATATAAATATATATATAAGAGGTGAATATTTATAGGTAAGCAATGCTAGATATTATTGATAGAGTATTTATATCTAATTTAGGGCAGTGTGGAAAGGGAGACGTGGATTAAAATAACATAAGCGGGAAAACTGTCTATGACTAAGCACCGTTGACCCCATATCCAGGCTACCATAACACACACACACACACACACACACACACACAGATATATATATATATATATAATATATATATATATATATATATATATATATATATATATATATATATATATAATATACAAGCGTGTTGGTAGATCCTTGCGGAGAGAAAAAAACCGGCAGAGAGTTTGATTGTAAAAAATATACTACCAAACATCAACCAGGAAAGAAAACAATTTTTGAAAAAAAAAGAAAAGACCAAGATATTCGTACCAACAAAAAATAATCTATTGTATAGTATTTGGCCAAAAGAAAAAACAATTTATATGTATATATATGTATATAAGATATATATATATATTCATATAACCGCTAGGAGAAGCTAATTTGTTAAAAAGTGCTCGATACCTAAGTAGAGCCAAGTAATAAGGATATCTACTGAGTCAGACGAACCTACTATTAGTTTCGCATAAAGCTCTTTCAGGGCTAAAATCTGACTGAAGAAGAAAAAGGAGCAAGACCAATAAATACTACTAACCACATTAATCATTTAAATTATCAAATCATACTGACCAATTAAAAACACAGAACGCATTAGTTTATTGTTAATTAAAAAATATTTAATTTCTATATTAACTGATTTTTTATTTATTTATTTATTTATTTATTTTTTATTATTATTATTTATATATTATTTAATCAAGCAGATTTGAAACAAATATTAAGTGTAAGCACCCCGTCGTCATTCTCATCCCCTCAACCAAATGGAACCCAGCACGCCAACGATTGTCCATCTCTTTTGCCCGTAGTTAAACGATCCATCGATACGACTAAATCTAGGGAGACGGGGTTTATTCTTTAAACCTCGACATCCCGAAACCCATCATGGGAAAAGCAGCAAATGAATTAGGGGATTGGGCATGACTCCCGTTGCTGTACATATGCCAATATACCTTTCCCCTGTTGCTACCAAACCCCTGAGGACAAGGAGGTTAATTTCCACTGCTGCCACTACCTCCATTAATGGCGAGCAATCAGAAAGGCACACGTTTAAACGGTCGGGATGCATCCCTTTATTCGAACGGGTTTTTTTATACCCAAGGAAGCAACACAACGTATGCTTAAACAAGCAAATACGAACAATGTTGGCAAAGTTAGGGAAATGAAAACAACTGAAGAGCGCTCACCCATACTAAATCCATAAAAGTTAACAACTACGGAGAAGCCATGTTTTTTATGTATACAGCTGTTTAGAACTTCTAATCTTTGGTTTAAAATTTCTTTATTATTAGGGAAAGTTACTATCGCTAATTTCTCTTCCATACAAAGCTGGCAGTATCTATCGCCAGCTTTATATTTCCTGCATTTTTTAACAATTTCCCATTTTAGTATAGGGTCAATACCCCTAGCTTTTACCTTCCATATATAGCTAGATAGTGCAGTATTAAATTTATATCTTTCATTAGCGAAACTACACTTATGATTATAAAATCTAGCTTTAAAGTCATTCTGAGTAGAGCCTATATAAACTTTCTTATCCCTATATTTTTTAGGGTCACCCTCATAGACCTTGGTCTTGCTCCTTTTTCTTCTTTAGTCAGATTTTAGCCCTGAAGAGCTTTATGCGAAACTAATAGTAGGTTCGTCTGACTCAGTAGATATCCTTATTATAATATATATTATATATATATATATATATATAGTAATGCAATTTTTAAAAACGTTTCATTAATGATATTTAAGAAGCCGACTGTGCAGTGTTTCGGTTTGTTTAAAAAAAAAAACTCCTTAGGCTCGTAGACTTTTGTTTTCATTAATAATGTATTTTTTTCTTAAACCAACGAAGGCCCTGAGGAGTTTTTTTTTTAACAAATCAAAACTCTGCAGCCTCGGCTTATTAAACATCTTCCGTTATTGAAACTTATGTTTTTTTTCAATTTTTATAATATTACATATTGTCGGATTTACTTCCACTTTTTCTTTATATATGTATAAATATATATATATTGGGTCTTTTTCCCTTTCTTTTCCCTTTTTATTCTACCTTCAGCCCTCGGGGTAGGAGTAATTAAATGAATTCCTTTGATCTTCCAGAATCTTGTCTACTATACATCCGTTTATGTGTTTTTTTAGCTAATTGTCAGTTGTTTGTTTGGATTGGATTTGAGTGGGTGTTGTGTAGTTTTCTTATTTTTATCTATTTACTTTGTGTATACAGTTATTTCGTTGCCAGGCGGCTTGTGTGCGTGTGTGAGTGCGCACGTGCCCGCGCGCGTGTGTATGCATCAGAGTGTGTGTGTATGTGTCATATTGCTTCAGTCTTCACTTCACTGAGTGTGCGTATGTGTAAGTTTCTTTTGTTTAGCTTTTTGATTAGTTGATGGCTGTATGTACGTGTATGTATGCGTTGGTGTGTGTGTGTGTGCGTGTGTGTGTATTTTTCGAAATTAATCCATTTATTAATACTATTGTTCCTTAATTGTGCGACCATTATCATCTTGGAACCTACTCTGGTTGCAAATGAGACCAAGATAAAAGGCAAAAATGCAAATCCTGATTATCTGGTGTTGCTTAGGAACCAAATTCTCATTTCTTTGGAGTGTCTTCATCGCAGCTAAATAATGAAGCATACAGTTTTTTTTATTATAAATGAAAAAGAGAGAAGAAAAGTATATGCTACACAGAAAAAAATATAATAGAAAGAAAGAGAGTATGGGAAACATAGAAAAAGGGAACGTCCGCGGAAGCGATAACGCTAATTTGTTTCAATCGAAAATAATGCTAAGAAGAAAAAAGATTTTTTTAAAAGAGCGAGAGAGCGAGTTAAATCAGGATTATTCTACATTTTACATATTGAAATATTTTGAAATAACACTTTCGTAAACATATCAAACGTTACAATAATTGAAATATCTTACGGTGGTATATCCACAGGTCCTGCTAGTTATTGTTATTCTTTTTAAGATGTAAGTTGTTAAAGTCTACAATCTCCAAAATGTTATGCACGACATTCTAAACATCTTCAGACTCATTCTAGTTTCTTTTTTTTTTTTCTCTTTTGAAAATTGATTAAAAGAAGAAGCAACAGTGTGATAAATTCTTATGTTCTTTTCAATACGTTTTTTTATTTCATTTTTTATTCTGCTAAAAGGTTACTTGCTTGAAAAGTTAATTAACGTTGTTTTGCTTTAGATGTCATGTAAAGATACTTACTTCTCTTTCTTCTGCTTATGCAGACACATTATATAACAAAATGACACCTTGCAATGAGGATATCTTTCGATAATATTATACATATATATATATATATATATATATATATATATATATATATATATATATAATACTATATATATATAATATAATATATATATATATATATATATATATATATATTATGTACTAGTACAAAAACACCCTCTGGGCGATGTAAAAATAGATTTTTGAATAGAAGTCATAAATAAATAAAAAATAAAACAACATTTAGTATTAGTCGATGATTTTTTACAAGATTTACTATCATTATTATTGACTAGAACAAAATAAAAAAACGCCGTCTAGGCGATGTAAAAATAGATTTTTTTAAACATATTGTCTGAGGGGTGTGAGTAAAAAATTCAATGTCAGCGAGTTTGTAAACTAGGTAAGTAAAATCATCAAATTCATTAAAGGATTTAAAAAATAAAACAATTTGAAATGTAAACTTTAAATATGTATTAAAATAAAACAAACTATATATAGATATATAATACCAGTCATGTATTTATTAAAACTTGTTTTAAAAAATAATGAGAACTGTCTAATTTTGCATGTTGAAATTTTGACTGTATTCATTCTATGACGATTTTGGGTAATGTGACATAAGTAGTGACGTAATTTTTGTTACAGACAACAGGGAGCGAATCTCCATTATTAATAGATATAGGAGAAATTAAGGAGAAACATTAAATTTGCTTCATTGTAATGATTCATTTCAACTGCATAATTACAGCATCTTCAGAAATGAGCAAAAATATGGTTTTGACTATATATTGCTCTGTCCGTCCACTTATTGGCATTAGGTACATAGAGACCTCACTGCGGTTTACCTGTATCACTACGGTTAAACTACACATGGCATGATACTCATTATTACAGACACACACACACACACACACACACACACACACACACATATATATATATATATATATATATAATATAATATATATATATGATGCAGACACTTTATATAAAAAATTGCAACGTGGATTATTTTTGATTAGCCGTTTCTTTGAATATCAATTTTAGCTGAGGTTGATACAAAGTTAAATACGGCAGTATAGAGAGTTTACCTTTCGAAATGTATACTCACCAAAGCTAAAAAGTGAAATTAAAATATCACAAATCAATGTATCTTATTGAATTTTTTCGTAATTATGACTGTAATGCTACATATATTGCTGTTGTTTATACTAGCAAGTGTGTGCACCCTGCGGGCGTGAGTATTCAATTTCTAATTTAATTAAATATATTGAATTAAAAAGACTAACAAAATTAAATAAGAACTATATAAAACAAGATTACAATTGTTTTGATTATAACACAAAAATAAAATAAATCAATGAAAGTTATTGGATTTTCATATAGGTACAACCATCCTAAGTTGTCGAGGTGGCCTAAAGTAGGTAACAGCCAGACAACAATGGAATCTATCCCTTTTTTACTAGAACAAGGGGAACGTTTTAGCAACTGAGGTGGTGTACCACACCAACAACCATCTCCTTACTTTACCGTTCAGATCCCAGGGCTACTCATACTATAATACTTGGCGAGGGACGGTATCGAACATGGAACCTTGTGATTCCCAGTCGAACGCTCTACCGACTGACCTAAACTATCTCTTTCAAGATTCAGAAAATTAAATAAGAACGTATATAAAAAATAATATACTTGTTTTAATTATACCGCAAAAATAAAACAAATCAATGA
>CM042139.1:7134495-7166995 GCA_023376005.1 Doryteuthis pealeii | reverse complement strand
ATAATGAAAAGTGGTCAATAAGAAAAGAAAGAAAAAGAGTAAGAGTGAGTTGAATAAAAATGATTATATTTTTCACATATTGAACTATTTTGCAAATGTATGAAACGTTATAATAATTGGATTAGGATTCTGTGGTATACCTACTTGTCTTGTATTTGAATATTAGTAAATATATCAAACGTTATAATAAATAATTTATGATACTGTGGTATATCTACTTGTCATGCAAGTATTTGAATATTATCATGTATATCAACCGTTATAATAATTAATTTATGATATTGTGATATACCTACTTGTCTTGCTAGTATTTGAATATTAGTAAATATATCAAACGTTATAATAAATAATTTATGATAGTGGTATACCTACTTGTCATGCAAGTATTTGAATATTATCATGTATATCAACCGTTATAATAATTAATTTATGATATTGTGATATACCTTCTTGTCTTGCTAGTATTTGAATATTAGTAAATATATCAAACGTTGTAATAAATAATTTATGATACTGTGGTATACCTACTTGTCATGCAAGTATTTGAATATTATCATGTATATCAACCAATATAATAATTAATTTATGATATTGTGATATACCTACTTGTCTTGCTAGTATTTGAATATTAGTAAATATATCAAACGTTATAATAAATAATTTATGATACTGTGGTATATCTACTTGTCTTGCAAGTATTTGAATATTATCATGTATATCTATGTGATATACCTTACTTGTCTTGCTAGTATTTGAATATTAGTAAATATATCAAACGTTATAATAAATAATTATGATACTGTGGTATACCTACTTGTCATGCAAGTATTTGAATATTATCATGTATATCAACCGTTATAATAATTAATTTATGATATTGTTATACCTACTTGTCTTGCTAGTATTTGAATATTAGTAAATATATCAAACGTTACAATTATTAAATTATGAAAGTGTGGCATACCTACTTGTCATGCTAGTATTTCAATATTATCAAATATATGAAACGTTATGATAATTAATTTATCATACTGGGGTATACCTACTTGTCTTCGTAGTATTTGAATATTATCACATATATCAAACGTTACAATTATTAAATTATGAAAGTGTGGCATACCTACTTGTCATGCTAGTATTTCAATATTATCAATGCTTGTTCTGCAACTCGAGTGAGATTATTTCTCCTAATGAAGTAACATTGTAGGAAGCTTTAGACACTGCAGTGGAATGTAAAATAAAATTAACCAACATGTTTTTTGACAAAGTGTGTTAATTGTAAATTTTTCTTTCTTTTAAAAAAAAATCGATTTTGAAAGAGCAATCAACAATTTTCATTTTTCTGTGATATAACTATTTTAATTAACATTAAAAATTTAAAAAAATGTAAAACGTGGAATTAAAAATTGTGGAACTGGGATAAAGTCAATAGCATTTTAATTGAATAATAATTCTTTTTTTTTTTTTTTTTTTGCAGAGAGGCAATCAATTAAGAATTGAAGCTGTGAGTCAATCAGTGCCTTTGTTCGCAAAGGATTTGGCGGGAAAGGGGGGGGGGTAATGTATTGCTGCTCTAAGGCATGGGACCTAAAAGCATTTGCATTTTTTTGTGTGTGTGTGTTTTCATCTGTGTTATTTGATTAGTCCATTTAGAAACATGATTATCACGTACACGGCCAATGTGGACGGTTTCAATACACGTCATACTTTGAATGTAAACTTGTGCCTTTATTACCAGCATTACAACACAATATACACGACATGTAATAAAACAATGTTCAAATATATTCATTTAGATTTTTGATTTTAATATAGATGTGTGAACTGCTAAGAAATGACTATAAAATAGGAAGTGATGTTGACTAGATACCTAGATTAATGTATTTATATGTGTATGTGTGTGTATGCAAATATATATATATATATATATATATATATATATATATATGAAGAAAGGAAGTGAATCCGACGGTATGTAGTATATCATGAAAAAAACACAGGTTAAATGGGTTAAGTGGTGAGTTTATTGTCTGACGCTGCAGTGTTTCGATCTATTAATTAGATCATCTTCAAGGCAGAAGATAAGAAATTATTTATCACATAATAACGAGAAAACCGAGTGGTAAGTCTGTTTAAAATTTTTTTGAAGTTTTCAAACAAATTTTAAACAGACTGAATGACAAGGATTACCACTCGCTTTTCTCGTTATTCTGTGATAAATAATTTCTTATCTTATGCCCTGAAGATGATCTAATTAATAAAGTCGGTATCAGCCAATCAGCGAGGGGGTCTATCCCCTTTTCAATAACGCTTGACCAAGGAGATTGTTTTTTAGCATCTGAGGTGGAACCCCCACACCTACCATCATCTCCTTACTTTACCGCACAGATACCTGTGCTACTCATACGCTGAGTTGGCGAGGACCGGTATCGAACTAGGAATCTTGTGGTTTCTAGCCGAACGCTCTACCGACTAAGCTAACCCGGCCATCAATTTTATTTATAGACTTTAATACCAAATGGGCGGAATGCATTTATCTATAAAAACGACATGGAATGCATATGAGGTCGTTGATAATTTTTTTTTAATTAATTGGTAACCGGACTTGATACCAGATGGACTACAAGTGGATTCTCTGCTAAAACGAGTACACTTTTGTTCTATATAGGATTTCACCAATTTTAGTTATAGACTTTAGTAAAATGGGCGGAATGCATTTATCTATAAAAACAAAATGGAATGCATATGTAGCGAGATGGAATGTCCTGAGTTTTGCGAGGACTACTATTAGAAAAGGAGGAAGAAGAAATAAGAGATAGTAAAGGCTTTTAAAAAGTGATGAACATAAAACAGGTTGTCGTGAGTTTGACCGGGGCGTGACCCCCCGAATGGAGAATTGAAAGCCAACCGGAAGTTTCGGGTGTTGACCGGAACCGGAAGTCACGTGGTGACGTGGAACAACGAAGAAAAATACTGGCCTCTTTTTGCCTTCCGAGGCCTAGGGGAACGGACGGGCCTCTGGTCCCTAGTGTGGGATACAGTAATTTAACAGTGTTCTCTCTCACTCATTCTCTCTGCCTTTCCTCCTCTCAGACACAAAACGAGCCCTGGAAATAAAAGCTAAGCAGCTTGTGACGATCTATTTCTCGCGTTGTACTTTTTTTTATCGACAAGATGACCGCCACATACCGAACACCTTTTTAGTGTCGTGAATTTGGAGGCACGTTGACAAGACCCGTTATACAACATATATCGCTATTAGAACGTTATATATATATCACTTTTGGTACTGTGACCATATACCACCACGTTCCACATATAAGGTGGTTTGATAATTTAAAAACAAATTAATGGTAACCGATCTTGATACCAGAGGGACTACAAGTGGATCTCTGCTAAAACGAGTACACTCTGGTTCTACCAAGAATTTCTACTACTGAGAATACACCTTTTTCTACCATTGAATTTACAATAAGAGATGTAGGCGACTAAAATGTCGACCAGAATTGTTACACTCCAAACACTGTACACAAAAGTCGAAATATCTTCCTAGTTATTGTGTAGCCTTACACGAAATCTATTTTGAAGGATACAAATTTGATAATGACATTATTGATAATAACATTTTCCCACACGCTCCTTACTTAATAGACCGTCCTCATATAAAAGGTTTTCTAAAGAAACTGTTTACTTTTTGTCTGATATTTTTAAGAAGAACTAATAACACAGACGATTGGTTTTCAATGAATTTTCACTATACTAAAACAACGCAGCTTATGCAATTTGGCGAGAAGTACCATCTGTCTGGAACATAATTAGTTTATCAGGAAAGTAATTTCAAGAAATACGATTTCCATTCAATTTATCAAATATCCGTTCAATTTACTATTAGGTGCTACGTAGAATATTCATTTTTACGTATTTCATTTTTGAAAGAAACTCATATTTAAAATCATGAATTTTAATTAATCTAAAATAAAAAATAAAAAAAAAACAGAATAATTTAAAATAATAGAGCATTAGTATTAAGTTATTTGCAGACCCTGTGCATATACCACAGTGTGATATTTTAATTATTACAACGTTAGAGATGTTTACTTGAAAGCTAAATAGCTCAATTTGTAAAAAGTATAATAATTTGATTTAACTCTTTCTCGCGCACTCTTTTTCCTTTCTTTCCTTCTTTTCCACTTTTCATTATGTTCGATTGAGACATAATAGCGTTATCACTTCCACGAGCTCATCCCCCACCGCTATATTTCCACTATTCTCTTTCTTTCTTTCTTTCTTTCTTTCTTTCTTACTTAACACATTTTTTTCTGTGTAGCATGAAATTTTCTTCCCTTACTTTCATTAATATACAGACGGAATGATCCATTATTTAGCTGAGGTAACGACACTCATAAGAAATAAGACATCGACGGATAAGCAAAGCCAGATAATCAGGATTTACATATTTTTCATTCCATCTTCGACGATTTCGACGGTGTCATTTTAACCAGAGGATTTTTCTAGATGATAACGGTCGTACACTTAAGGAATTCAAGTATTGATATGTTATTATAATGGATATTGTGCTAACTTTTTTGTAACCGAAACTATATCACTACTCAAGTCTCAATTCCCTTAGTGATTGACGTGGCATTCTCCATGGTTTTATTTTTATTTAAAATTAATCTATTAATAACATTGTTTTACGTTATTGATCCTGTTGGCCATATCTACATTCTAATAACTTGTAATTGTAATTATATATACAACAAATAGCGATTTACAGTGGGAACGGGAAGGCTAATTTGATATTAAAAAAATGATTTTGATAAATATGTGCTTAGTATTACTGCTTTGTAATTGTTTGGTTTTATTTTAATAAATTCGAGCAGAAATATCGGGGATAAATCTTAAAACAAATCCATTAACAAGAAAAAATAACTGTCATTTTATTTTTTAATTCCTATTTTAATTAAATTGTTAAAGTTGGAAGATTTAGCAATGAAAGACGGAAGTGATGGTTTCAGTTGTTCTATTTTTCCATAATAACCCCCTTTGTTTCAAATATTTTTATCTGCATTCTTATTTAGTTTCCTTAGTCTTTCTAATTCAATATAATATTTTATGACATAAAAACTTAAATACTTGCATCCGGAGGGAGCATATATTTGCGAGTATAGATAATAGATCATTAGTGTTAAAAGTTTTAATAAGTTTATTAGTTTTACTAGTTATAATAAAATAAGAGCTTGGTATTGATATCTTATAATGGATATTGTTCTGGTTGTTTGACTCTCATTTCCTGAAGCGGTATAAATAAATATCGAATGAATCCCGAGGAAAATGATAACAAGATGACTTTACTTTCTTAGCAAACACAAAGAGAAATAATACGTAACAGAATAGAAGAATATATA
Organism: Doryteuthis pealeii; assembly: GCA_023376005.1. Lineage (NCBI taxonomy): Eukaryota > Metazoa > Mollusca > Cephalopoda > Myopsida > Loliginidae > Doryteuthis > Doryteuthis pealeii. The sequence goes on along the minus strand of CM042139.1, from coordinate 7,161,587 downwards.
TATTTAGCAACCCCTCCACATGAGCAGTATGTGACACAAGGTCAATTTCTTAAGCGGAGTTCAACAGGTTATAATTCAGAGTTTTCCTTCGCCTAGACCGGTTGCCTAACCAAGGTTAAGTAGCCCATTCTGCCCTACTATTTATCCATAGCAGGAGGGAGAGTAGGATTCATACCTTTCACAAGATTATTAGCGCTAGGTGAAATGCAAGTAGCACGCCCAGGATTTGAACTCGGGGTGACGAGTTCATTTCCCATGTATTTATTCATTACACCACGCGCTTCCTCAATGATAATAATAAGAATATAAAATATAAGAACATCTAACGAAATGTGTATGAGATAAATGCTCTGATAGGTTAAGAGTTTTGAGTGTGACTGAATACACAATGAAGTTGTCACAAAGTAGTTTATGTATCAGGTAATCAATTCGTGTATCAAAGTAATTTATATATCAATATTTGTGTTACTGAAAAGTACGACTGTTATCATTTTGGCAGCACCTTCTAGTGTAAAACGAGACCGTCCAAATCGTCGAGGATAAAATGTAAAAATATAAGTGCTGATTTATTTGCTGTTGCTTATCCTCCCAATTTTTATTTCTCATGAGTATTGTCACTTCAGCTAAATAATGGACCATCCTGTTTTCACTATAAAGAAAGAAAAGGAAGAAACAGGACATACTACACAGAAAAAGATAATAAAAACGAAAGAGATGGAGAAATATAGACACAGGGGTAAGCACGCGGAAGCGATAACGCTAAACTGTTTCAATCGAGCCTAATGAAAAATGAAAAAAGAAAGAAAGAAAGAAAGAAAGAAAGAAAGAGCTTTAAATCGAGATAATTGTACGTTTTACATATTGAACTATATTCATTATTTCTTATGTGAATATATCAAACGTTGTAATAATTAAATTATAAAATTTGTGTAATACCCACGGGTCCTGCTAGTCTAATTTATATTCAGGTATTTCATTTTTGAATAAAACCTATATCTAAAATCATGAATATTAATTATAGTTGAAAATAGTCTCTTCCAACTTGATAATAATTTTAGGTCTTTTATATTGAAATTTAATCGCCAGAATTCGACCCACCCGAATTGAACGAACTATTTAGTTTTCATTGTTTTAAATTTCGTTCTAACCTAACCTAATTAACTCCTGTTGTCTTTATCACAACATTCCCTGGTTTGTCTTTTTCGTTACGAGTTCAACAACTTTGCATCACATATCAATGAAGACTAAAAGATGTGGGTGACATTTGTTAACCTGGCATATGCACATCTTAATAACATGTCATCCTCGATCTTTGCACAAACCAAAAGAATGACCCCCCCCCCTTTTTAATTACTGACGACGCCAAACCGATTAATCTAACAAAGAACGGAGGAAGAAAAGAAAAGAAAAAAAAGAGAGATTTCAATAAAATAATCATTGCCATTAAAAAGAAAAAATATTTCTTTAATGTTCTTGTCATTTTGGGTTTCGGCAGCAAATGTGGACAATTTCTAAATCTTCACCGCCTTTCTTCAACGTGGCTGAACCAGGAACAAATAAAAGATGGCTTTTTCGCAAAGCCTTACTAAAAAGAAAACTTTTTCTTTAATTTTTATAAAGTATTAATTCATGAATTCTTGTGAAGGATCTTCAATTAAGGGGCCTTGTTATTTTCGGGGTTTTTTTTTTTTTGGTGTGTGTGTGTTTTTTTTTTTAAATCTTTTAATTTGTAACATTTTTGAAATTTGTTTAAACATGTTTTCTTTCGTTTTCAGTAGCAGAAAATTACAAATAATTATCTGTAATTTCCATAATTTTCGATTTGAAACTGTATTGCTAACACTCATATGAAAGCGTCAATTTTTATGTTTCCTGTGCATTTTATTTTACATGGAGTAGGGAATTAGCAAGTTTTTTTTTGTTTAATAATTGAACGCTGCTAAAAATATTGCCGAGAAATCCAATTTCATAAATTTCGGCAGAAAAGATTTAATTTTAAACTCATTTAATTAACCATATTTCAAGAATGGTATTTCTTTATTATTTGGATTATTCGGACTATTGTCCTCATCTTTATTGTTATATACACAAAGTTTTGGGTAATGTTTCTTCCTCCCTTCTTTAGGTGTTTCTTGTCGGAGCCGAGACCCTTCTCTTTGAACTCTGGAACCTTCCTGTCGAACCTGATAGCTTTCATTTCGTAATCAGGAGCTATCTCGGAACTTTTTTTGCAACCTGCTAGAGTTAGTTACCCAAGACTTTAATAAGAAGCAAATAACAAATCAACCAACACTTTTTTTTCCTTTTCATATCGAGTCTATAATTCCAACGTCACTGCTTTACCAATAGTCGGAACATCACCCTCACCCAACCAGTCGGTAGAAACATCCGACATAAATTTTCAAATAAAATTTAAATTCTGAGTAATAATAGAGTAATTCCATGTTAAATCATCCAGAAAAAAGTAAAATTGTAACCCACCCCATTGAATTTTTCTAACATTTTGTACAGGTGCGGACAATGTTAAAGTTAGACACAACCCAAAATTTGAAGTTCCAATTCCCAAAATTGGCAGAGTAATGTCGTTTTACGCTCTCCAATTTTTTTTTTTTTGGGGGGGGGGGCGGCGGTATTGTGGATTTCAACTTTTAAAATTTATTTTGTCTGTAAAGTGACTTATAGATCCTTCCTACTCCTTGTAATTAGTTTATAAAAGCACTTTTGCGCACAGAATCCAAAAATGCTACCAAAAATCTTAAAGTTATCTGATTTTAATTTATTGATGATTTTTTAAATTTTTTCCTAGCAAGATCAATATCCCAATGTGGCACTGCATCTATGACAACATTTCTTGCTATTATTATTTTACATATATTGACCATTATTTGAATCGAAAGCGCTACTTGTTTTGTTTTTTTTACTCAGAACCGAAGCTACAACATCAATTACAATTTTGCAAATCAGGAATCCTTAATAACTTAAAACTGGTTAATTTTTAAACTTTTCTGATAGCATTAATGGATTCCTTAGTGGAAAATGCTTTTATAACCCAATTCTTAGGAATAGGGAAGCTCTAGAACTCCCGTTAAAAACAAAAATAGATTACAACAAATCGCTATTTTTCGCGACCAAACACCCAGATATGGAGATCTAAAATCGACATAACTCCACCTATTCTTGGAATTTGAAGTTCAAGTTTTGGGGATTGTCTAACTTTAATATAATCCATACCTGTAAAAAATGTCATGGCCTGGATGATTGGACACGGAATTACCCAATATAAAGTATAAAAACATACCATCGAGCAGCGTTAAAACACATTTAATGTTTTTCTTTCTTTCTCGCCGAAGAAATATTAATTTTAGACACGATAATCACTGGCGATAAGGATGGAAGGATTTTTAAAATAGAAATTGAAAGAAATTATCCATTCTATGCAGCATTTAAAGTTTCCAGGTAAATGAAAATTACAGAAGAAAGATTCCATTCAATGAGAAATATTAAACGCAAATTGCAGTTTTCGTCAGAAATCCTTGAAGTGTAAAGCCACAATAAGCTATTGGCCATTTTCTTGATAACGTATATGAGAGAAAAAAAAGGCCCCCCCCTTAAAAGAAAATGTTATTTCCGGTCGACAAAATAGATACGTAGGGTTAAGCGTACGGTTAATCCCATTTTCATGTTACATTTGCGATTAAATATATTATCACGTGACTGGACGGTACATTATGCGGTGTATTTTTTTTATAATTCCCATTTTCACACCCTTATATATTTTTCTTCTTATAAGTTGTTCCGATGAATTCAAGGTACACAATGCCTCGAAATATTCTAGATTATTTCAACAGGCATCTCTATATAATACAAATAATTTGCACGTATTTTCTGAATTTCAACCGCGTGGTGTTTATTTATTCGTTGCAAATGAAAGAACGAATATTTATCATTTTAGTACAGTTCGACAGGCTCAATCTAATTAAAATGTGTCAAATTAGAAATATCCATTATATATCTTATGTCTGAAATAAGACAGTATATATGTTAGTGATGTAATGAATATGCATACGCCTGGGTCCCCCTCATAGTAATATGATTGGCTGGTGTCAGCCATAAATACCGAGCAATGTAGAGGTACAATGCCTACTACTACGCCTAATAGTACTACGACGACGTTGCACCAGTATCACTACTTACCTGGTCGATTGTACCACTCTGGTACCGTAGCCCCACCGCCTTGCTACTTCTACTAATATATCCCTTCCCGCAACATAGCAGTTAGATATGACATGTCAAGCCATATACGGTTACCTTTTGTTAATTTAAGTTAGAGAATCGTATTCATTGTAGTTCTTATTTATATTTTTAAGTAATTTCTTAAAAAATGTTCCTAATACAAATAATTTTAAACATATATTTGACCTAAAGAAGAGTCCTGGATATTAAGCATTACTCAAGGTGAGAGGGGACCGATGGGCGATGGCAATGAATGGTACTACACACTCTCAGATCTCCATAGTTGGAGCCTCACCCTCAGATTTATTTTTGTTTCTTATTTTAGGGCATATTTACTTCTCTTTTACTTCGCGTATTTTAAGCCCCATTCACATCGTAAGAGTCAGGTGATCATCTGACACAGCGTGATGAATAGATAGATTGTTCATATTTATACCGAATTAAATTACCACACTTTTGTTTGCCCTACGTCAATTAATATAAATAAATATGAATATTTCAAAGTTGATATAATTAGATATTGGTTTCAATTTGAGATCTATTCATTTGTTGACAAATATAAAGTCAAGCTAGCATACAGGGATTATTAATAAAATACCCACGGCAACATTTCAATAATTTAGTTAGGTCATTTACATAGGGTGAATAGGTAATGTGGTATTTTGATAGACAAAGCTAACCAAGAAATTTAGCACAGTGTCATCTCATAATGAAGTGCGTGGTTACAACGAAGTGTAATTATGTATGCAAATAAAATGGTTCCTATGTTTAATGTATTGTGCGTTGCAAAGTCGATGGTATCAGTATTTCCAACACCTCCTGTGAAAATCCATCGTTACAGCTAGTAAATCGCTAAATCTATTTTAATTATAATTATTGTTTTATGCATTCACATATTCATTAATTTTTGCTTTACCAGCTTGTTGATCTAGGATTCATTAAGAAGAAAACAATACTGTATTCATAGAAGAATACTTGAGGGTGAATATATGACGTAATATATATATATATATATATATATATATATATATATATATATATATACATTACAGGGTGATCAAGGTCTGTTTTTTTGGTCATATATATATATATGTGTGTGTGTGTGTGTGTGTGTGTGTATGCTCCCATAAATTTGGTAGAGCTCTCTAATTGGTAATTTAAATTAACTCTTACTACTAAGCATATAAGCAATGATCATTTCTCCGGAAATTTGATCTCTCAGTGACCGTAAAATACAGAAACAAACCTATGTACCTTATAGTTTCAAAACACCATTCCCCGCTAGAGCTGTCAGTGGACGTGGGGATAAGATATCGGGCTACCATACGGCCAGTCTGAGTTCAACCCTAGCCAAAGATAGCTGTGTCTAGCCACCCTGAAGAGGCGGGAAACGCCGAAACACGTGTCTGTGGATGACTTATTAATATATATATATATATATATATATATATATATATTATATATATATATATATATATATATATATATAGAGAGAGAGAGAGAAGAGAGAGAGAGAAGGTGTTAAAATGTATCGGGATTGAAGCTGTATTCCCCAAGATATGAATGAGCAATAAATGTAACTTCTTTTTTTTTTAGAATACAAGGTGTGTAAAAAAAACCCAGATTTTAAAGCTGTATTTACCAAGATAGAAATGAAGAATGAAGGGAACGTTAATTTTTCAGAATACAATGTATGTCAACAAATACCGAAATCCTCGATACTTTTTGACACACCCTGTACATAACATACATAACGTATCCCCAGAAGTATTGGCATGTAATTTAAATGAATGAATGAATGAATATTTGTTCTTTAGTTTACCAATTGATTTTATCCTATTTACCATCCATAAATGATAAGTAAAGTATAAGCATTTACTAATTATGACTCAAATTCAAAGATTTCAATACTATTTCTTCGCATAATTTTATATATTACGAAATTTGAATTATTCTGCGAAAATCTGTATCTATTCTATTCGGCTTACTTCAAAAAGCCAGAAAACCTGGTTTCTTATCACGACTCCATTTTTTTTACAAAACACATTTTTCAATTATTTTCTTTAAAAATGCTCTCTCTTTCTCATCCTCTTCCTCTTCCCTCTCTCTCTCTCTCTCTCTCTCTCTCTCTCTCTCTCTCTCTCTCTCTCTCTTTATTTCAATGACATTGTTTGATTTTTGTAATTACTAATCGTAAATTCCACATCTAGAGACACACTGTATTTTCTTATTAAACCTGATTATGTTACAGAATTATCATAGAAAAAAAACATATCTTCGTGTCAAGAATAATCAAACAAGACTTCGTGAATCCAAATAATGTTCTGTTTCTATGAGATCATAATATGTTTCCAATAATGATTCTTTTTTATTATTTAGATTAGTATTTAGAATGCATTTAATAAGTTGTTTATTTGTTGGGCCGTTTTAGCTCAATCGGTAGAGTGTCCAACTAAGAACCACAAGGTTCCTCGTTCTAATACCGGCCGTCGTATGAGCAGCCAAGGGATATGTGCGTAAAGTGATGAGACGATGTTAGGTGCGGCGCTCTACTTCAGACAGTAAAAACGATCTCCCTGATCTTGCGAAAAGGGAATAGACTCCCTCGCTATCTGGCTGACACTAACTTTAGACCAACCCGCTGACTTTAGTTTCACTTGATTTTTCAGGTCGGCACAGTTTAAATTGAAATTCTATTAAATAATTCAGCATTTGCACCTCTTAAAAGTAAACAAATCAATATACCAGTTTCCACCTCCACCCAGGAGAGGCTGGGTAGGCACCTAGTCATTAGATAAGTAAGTAAAGTCGTCGTGGCGGCCTAATGTCGGTATCAGCCTTACAGCGAGGGAGTCTATCCCCTTTTCAATAGCGTTAGACCAAGGAGATTATTTTTAGCATCTGAGGTGGAGCACCACATCTACAATCCTTACTACAGCTCCTTACTTTACCGCACAGATCCCTGTGCTACTCATACACTGAGTTGGCGAGGACCGGTATCGAACAAGGAACCTTGTGGCTTCTAGCCGAACGCTCTACTGACTGAGCTAACCCGGCTCATCTATAGATAAAGTGTAACATTATTTACTCTATTCTCATGAAATGTCGTTCTGAGTTTTTAATAAAATTGGACAATTGTAGACAAAATTATAGTCCCATCTATGGGTTAAATAGAAAAAAAACATGTGTTCATAAATAAAAGTGTATTATCCATTAAGAATTGATTTATTTCCAAACTTTATCGGCATTAAATGACCCACTGACGTTGATATGCCGTAAAACAAAACAAAACCAAAAACCAAAACAAAATTATAAGTGTAGTTTTGTTCGGTTCATAAATGGTAAAACAAAATGATATTTAGAATTTAAACAATTTTTAATTACCTTATTTTTACAGACACGTGTTATCTGTGCTAGATGTCATTCTGGCACATCTTTGCAGTTTAGGAACATAACACGAAGTAATTATAACAAATTAATAATTTAAAATACAGCATATCATTAACAGTTTTAATTGAAATTCATTCAATTACGAATAATCAATCCATGAGAAATACAACGGATAATATTCATTATATTTTTATTTTATATTTATTGATTTTTTTTTTTAGTTTTCATCTCACGATTTTAATATTTTGGCACGAATAAAAAATACATCAACTTTAGTTTGGCCAATCATTATTTCAAATAAACATCGAAAGTGTGTTGCTGACATAATTTTAAAATAAATCATAGAAATACTTCATAACAACACAAGTTTACTGCTATATTGAAAAGTTTGTAAAAGTAAAATTAATATAATCGTTTTAGAGCTGACAGTATAAATTAGTATTTTTAAATCGATTTGAAAGATCCACGGAGAAAATTATAAATTATTTTTTCATTAATGCTTTAAAGATGAGAAGGTATTTTTTAATCAGTGCTAATGAATTTTCAGTTTTGAAAATAAAAGTGTTTTACAATTTGGAATTCTAAATAAAATTATTCTAAATGTCATCTCTTTGTGTTTCAATTAATCTAAATCAAACAGACTTGATATCTTGTGTGTTTAATTATCATTTATTTACAATATTCAATAGTTGTTATTTATTATATAATAACAATTCTTTCCTACAAGAGAATACAAATTTGTGTTCATAAAAGAGCAGAATAAATTATTTTTTAATGATCAATTTTAATGATCCAGTGACAAAGATGCTGAATGTTTATTTTGATTCATGATCCATTTATTTAGTGCTATCAATTCTTTAAAATAATTGTAATCGTAAAAATAGTGTTGTATTATCGTTGCCCGAAGAGGAAGCTCCCGACAAAAAGACAAAGAGAAAGAGAAAAATATATATTTAAAACAAAGGGGGAAAACAGAAGAGAGGTTTTCCGGTCAAAGAAGCAGGGAGAAGATAAAGAAATATATAACAAATGTCCGTTATCAGATTAAACGATAAAGGCTTGGGCATAGTTTTTGTAGAAAAAGGCTAGTGGATAAAGGATGTCAATTTCAGTCCCCAGCAGCAGCCGAGAAGATAACTTCGTCTCCCGTCAACCCTCGGGCATTTCCACTGTGAACACTCGTCGCCGTCTACGCCAGCCACCCGGCATTTTCATTGTGAACACTTGTCGCCCCTCACCACTCACACACCGAAGAAAATAAAGACTGATCCTATTTTTATATATACGTGTCTGTGGATTTATTGAAGTCCAGTCAAGCGGCTATACCACAATAGTAGCGTCTAATGTTTAGGTTTTACATCTAATTGATCTAAGTAATAAAAAAATCTTATTAAAATGGGGTTCGGTGTCTGTCTGTCTGTCTGTAAACAAAACTACGTCATTGATTATGTCACAATACTTTATGAATTGCATAGGTGTATCAATGAGAATTCAATTACGGCTGAAAATCCTTAATTCATTAAAGATGTCTCTATGAAAATTTGATTTAGATTTGACTTAATTCAGACCATATTATTAATGCCTTTAAAACCCCTATAATGTGTCTATATATATATATATATATATATATATATATATATATATATAAGAGAAAGCTGTATACCTCTTTATTTAACCGTGTCATCATTTATCTAAAATCGTATTACCAAAGTGAAAGAGATTTCCACATGGAGAATAGAATAAATGATTTTTCTATACAGTCGTGCCGTTAACCGTTTGAATTAATTAAAGTAGTCTTGTTAATCAGTATGACTGCTCCTATCACCTATCCTCTTCACCCGAGGTCTGTGAAGATAATTGTTGAAATGTGAAATGCAGTGAAACTTGTGCGTATCATATTTTAAGTCGAAAAAGGCTACACAGACCCCATACCACTATCTTGGCAATACCGCAGTTGGTCCAGTGGCAGGGGAAAGTCCGAGACGACTGGGCTGCCGAGATGCTGCAGGGTGCTGTCTCAGGTAGTATTGAGTCACTTCACGAGAGGCAAGCCTTTCCGGAAGCCTCAGCGCTTGCACCCAAGCGCCAGGTTTATGTGAGTAGCCCATTCCTACTACTATCGATCGATGTGGATGGTCATTGGCTCCCCTGGTGCTCACCGTCCTTTGACAGCTTTAGTGATGCTGGGTGTCCACACTGATGAGGGCAGCAGTTTAGTTACTTGCAGACCGACCCTGAAAAAGCTAGTACTAGTTTACAAGGTACTAGTAGCAGGTAAGAAAGAAGACCTGACCTTACACACAATCAATATAAACCTCTATCTAATATGATATATAGCCTCCACCTGATTAGTTCATTAATGCTAAGTATTGATACAATGTTTCTCATATTTGCGGATTTTATCTTCAGGGATATTTTGAACTATACGAACATTTTTCAAGAATTTTATTGCAAACTTTGTAGTTATCTATTGTGTATATATTTATCTGCTCGAACGCAATTACCAACATAAGACCCTCTTGGTTAGCTTGGAGTTACGGAAGATATTCATCAAGTCACCGTCCACCAAAGACAACTTTTAGCTTTAGAATATATTAACACTGCACAAAACGGAAGGCGGACAAGATAAATGCATTTGTAAATATGATACCCTTTAAACTTTTATCATGTTATAATTGAGATTCGGTGTTTGTATATCTACAACCGAAACTACCCCATTGCTTACGTCACAGTATACTAAGGAAGTATCTCAGTTTATCATGAGTATGTAATTCATAATGACAATTATTAATACATAGAATAACTCTTATTTATCTAGGAAAATCCGATTTAGACCTGTTTCAAAACAGCCCATATCATTTGTGTGTTTACAATCCTGCAATATGAAATATAGTTTTACACAATATATGGAATGGTTAATTTGCATATTGGTTTTAACCAAACTGTGTTTGATAAAAAAATTACTTGGTGTTATTGATCTCTGACACAATCCTACCAATGTTTTATATAGAAACCAATTAAGTACAATTAAAATAGATGTAAACTTTTTATATGCGCTTTTATTTTATTTCGTTAGTCATTCTAATTTAATATATTTCATTACATTAAAACTTAAATAGATGCAGTCGACAGAGTGCACATGATCTTACGAGTATACAAAATATACGCAGAATAAAAAAAGGATACACCAATGTATACTAACAGTTAGAAATATGCACTTATTATTCTATGAAAAAGCAGAATGATACATACATATATATATATATATATATATATAATATATTATATATATATATATATATATGGAAAAAATAACTCGTTGATGTTTATAGCCATGTGACATTACTTTTCCGTGGCAGGGTGGGGAGAAATTAATGTTCAAAGAAAATATGGTGTTTCTAAAACATCATAATGTTGTAATGACAAAGGATAACACCGATCGACATTCTACTTAGGATAATTGGTGTTGGAATATTTCAGATATAGGTGTGCTCCAATTCACACCCTAAAATTAAAGGCTAGCCGAGGTCACGTGGTTTACTCCTCCGGCCAATCAACAGCCATAATGCGTGGCTGATTCACTAGTGCTTGCCACGGTTCACTTGCAATCATTGAGGAGGAACTTACGACCATTGACGAAGGAACTGAGGACTCTTTACCAGAAGAAACAAAGGATTCATTATCAGAGGATTACCAAGGATCCAATTCCACTGGACAAGCGCTCTTGTTTAAAGCCTACAGGATGGCTCATAAGATTGTAACAATTGGTACATTTATTAAGAGATTATATAGTCTAATATTCCCAAGATAGTTCTCCAAAGGGGAGGTAATCATAAAGTAGGGCAGGTAATTCCCAATTACTTATTAGATGTATTGGAATTTTTCTATTTCTCGCTATGCTTCAGTATATTTCTAAATCTACATCTTTGAATATTTTCTGTCTATCTATAGCTAACTCAGTCAAAAATGGAAGCCAGCATATTGCACATGTTTCAACCAGATCACAAATATTGTTTTTTTCTTATTCCTTTTTTTTTTTCCTAAAAGCCACGCGATGCTATTGTTAGGTTTACCTCATCTTAGAGTTGATGGGGATGGAAGTAATTAGTAAAATTACGATTTGTTAGATTAATGCAGGTGCGTGTAGAGTGAAGTCGAGTTTTGCTCTAGACTAATTACAGATTTTGTTGTTAAGTCGGGAATCACGATGCGATTTTATCAGAATTTCTGTGAAAAGCTAACAAGATTAGAAATAAGAAGAACGGCAAACAGGCAAAAGTGCTTGCCAAATTAACGTGGGTAAACTTCTTGCTGCAAAAGTTACAATGATTTCGAAAATATTCTTCTATGACTGGATAGAAAGCATCAACTATATTACCTTTGATTCCGTAGCTTTTCCTTTATTAGATTTGGTTTGGTTTGTTTTGTTTTACGGCATATCAACCTCAGTGGGTCATTTAATGCCGATAACGTTTTGAAATAAATTCATTCTTAATAGATAATACAATTTTTTTATAAATACATTTTTCTATTTAACCCATAGATGGGACTCTAACAGGTACTACCACTCCGGGCCAGAGTGGACCAGGGAGCAATGGTGATGAAGGGGTGCTCCACATTCCCCAAACCTCCAAAACTGAACGTCACCATCAGATAGAGTTTAACGTCATTCCCAGGACATGTAGACCCGCATCCACCGCCTTCTAGCACCCGTATGATAAAAAGGTTGGGGCTTGCCATAAGGGCAATAGGGTTGGGAAAATCATATAGGTGCCAGGGCTTGACGTGACCAGCCGATTGATCGAAGGGGACCTCTCCGACCGCCCATCTAGCTCAAGATAGGGCCAAAGTTGAGTATTGCATGTCATGAACTGCTCATCCACCTGGGCTCTATCCTTAAGCATCACGGGTCGCCACCCACGGCCAAAGGTGGCCCCATTGGGGGAGTCTTACCCCTCTGCAGAGGTGCAGTCGGTGCATTCTAACGCCCTAGCCGACAGGGCAGTCGTTTATTAGATTCGAAAATATAATTTCAGTTACTTTTACTTATAGAAAAATTATATGATGGCTTGCATTTAAACGAAATTTGAAATAATCTTTTGTCAATATTTTAATTCATTATCAAGATAAAAAAAATTCCTGATATTACATCTAAACATAGATGTATGTGTTTTGAGAAGAATCTAATTCAATTTTCATAAAAAAGCCTCGTTTATATATACAATTTATATCAGAAAACTGATTGTAGAATTATCTTCCCCTGTCGCCTGGGGGGGGGGGCGAATCGCCTACATACGATGTTGGCAGCAAAACCAAACCCCAACACTTATCTGAAGGCTGTCGACCTGAGGAGTCACTTTAACAAGGGCTCCATCCACCGCCCACTTCAAAGGGCAGTTAACCAGGCGAGTCGCTCGAAAAAGCACTCCCCAACACTTTACTTATGCTAAGAACTTTCACCAGGTGAAAAGCATTTTTAACAGCATTCCAAAACCACAGCGAGTAGAATCCCTTTTTTAGCGCTACTTCACCAACGAACTGTTAATTTCACCTCTCAAGATAAGTTTTGTAGTAAAGCCAACAAATTTGCAGCAATTTTGTATCTTTGTTTAATACATGTGTACAAATTCCATTTGTGTTGTTTGTCTTCTTTCAGGCAAATAATTGCCGACTACCGGGAGAAATAAGAGCTCCGTACAAACCCCATAATTCCTCTTGTTTATTCTGTGTCAATAAAAATAAAAATAACATATTAATTGATAAAATTACGCTCTTCCTGAGAGTATTGTGATCTAGGCAGTGCTATTGTTTCGGTTACAACCAGACAGTCACCAAATCTCTCTCATACAGAATTTCTGTGAAAAGCTAACAAGATTAGAAATAAGAAGAACGGCAAACAGGCAAAAGTACTTGCCAAATTAACGTGGGTAAAACTTCTCGCTGCAAAAGTTACAATGATTTTCGAAAATATTCTTCTATGACTGGATAGAAAGCATCAACTATATTACCTTTTATTCGTTAGCTTTTCGCTTATTAGATTCGAAAATATTATTTGAGTTACATTTACTTATATGATGCTTGCATTTAAACAAAATTTGAAATAATCTATAGTCAATATTTTTATTTATTATCAAGATAAAAAAAAAAGAATTACTCATATTACACGGGCGGTCGGAGGGGCCCCCTCTGATCAATCGGCTGGTCACGTCAAGCCCTAGCACCTATATGATTTTCCCATCCCTATTGCCCTTATGGCAAGCCCCAACCCCTTTTTATCATATGGGTGCTAGAAGGCGGTGACTGCGGGTCTACATGTCCTGGGAATGACGTTAAACTCTATCTGATGGTGAGGTTCCAGTTTTGGAGGTTTGGGGAATGTGGAGCACCCCTTCATCACCATTGCTCCCTGGTCCACTCTGACCCGGAGTGGTAGTACCTGTTAGGGTCCCATCTATGGGTTAAATAGAAAAATGTATTTATAAAAAAATTGTATTATCCATTAAGAATTGATTTATTTCAAAACTTTATCGGCATTAAATGACCCACTGAGGTTGATATGCCGTAAAACAAAACAAACAAACAAATACTCATATTACATCTAAACCTAGATGATGAATATCATGTGTTGTATGGCGAGGTGGAAAGATACATAGATGAATGTTGTGCTTAACATATTTATTAAGACCCATCATCTGGTGCTAAATGGATACACACAAACACAGAACAAATAAGTACAAACTATTAACAAGACAAACTCACGCTAAAATAGAGGGTCTGATCGGTATAGACATCGCAGTAAAGCTAGTCGGAATATTATTCTACTTTTTTCGTTTTTTTTATAAAGAGAAGAGTATAGTGGGTCGGTTGGTTGATTGGTTGGTTGGTATAAATAATCCCATATTGTTTAAAATGCCATTAAAATCCCTGAATCAATCAGTCAATACCCGAAGTGTACACAAGTGTAATTCCATGTAAAGTGATCCAGAATAAAGTAAGATTGTCACCCACCCACTTCAATTTTTTAAAAAGATTGTCAAGTGTGCGGTATGTTAAAGTAAGTCAAAAATATTCAACTCTGTATACCGCCAGAATTGTGGAGGCAATATGATTGATACAAGGTTAATGTATTATTTCTATATGATTTTAAATATATCCAACCACCAACTAAATCCTGACCATTTATATTGCACTCGCATAGTTATTTTGCTCCTTATAGACCTGCCACATAGTTCCACATTGGGATTTTTCCACCGATTGATCTTGCTCTGAAAAATATCAGAAATCATTAATAACTTTGAATTGGTTAATTCTAATACGTTTTTGTAAGCATTTCCGGATTCTTTTGTCTAAAAAGCTTTTATGAACCAGTTTTCAGTAGTTGGGAAGCTCGAGAACCCATTTTACAGTCAAAAATAGATTACAAAAGTCAACAATTTTTGCGTACCCAGCAACATTTGGAGAGTCAAAATTAACACAACTCGGCCAATTTTTGGAATTGAAAGCACAAATTTTAGGGATTGACTTACTTTAACATAAATTTTCAGAAGAATTGTGTATAAATTTGTTGTTTGTCCTCTTTCATCCGAATAATTGCCGACTACCAGGAGAGATAAGAGCTCCCGACAAACCCCGTAATTCCTCTTGTTTATTCTGTGTCAATAAAAATAAAAATAAAATATTAATTGATAAACGCACTTCCTGGGAGTATTGTGATTTAGGCAGTGATATAGTTTCGGTTACAACCAGACAGACACCGAATCTCTCTTATATTAATTTCCTAATGATTTCACAGAGAAAAAAGAACTCTGAACCCAAGTATTCGTAAACATTTTTTCCATCTGTATATGCATTGACAAATGTTCGTGTCAACGTCAAATTTCTATGATATATAGGATGAAGTATAGCCAGGTCAAATAGATTTTCCAATGAAAGGAAATAAATCTTCAAGAAATCTTTGCCTTTGGAAAGTAAATGGATACTAACAACGATTCTGCATCATCCTCATCCAGAGAAATGTCATGGAAAGGCTTCCATGAGGTTAGCAACTGTCTGTGTCACTAACGACACGCAATCCACTGTTGCTTGGATCCGATACGGAGAAAAGGAGATCTGAGTTTCAGACTTTTTTTTCTCACACGGCAATACACCCTCTTCTAAATCCGAGGACGAATACATTAAGCATATTTAATTGGAACTGGAAAGTTGTACTTCCCCACACGCATAATAATCTAGCTACTATAATGACGTCACTGCTCAAGTTTACAAAAAAAATTTAAGTGATCACTTTATTTTTCAGTTATCCACACAACTTATTCTACGAGTGCTAATTGAAAACAAAAAGCAACCCCCACAGAAACTGGAGATCAAGCGCGAAGTATAGAAAGGACTATGCCTAATTCTGAAGCCTTTTTGATATATACATATCTACCAACCCCTCCTCACGAGCAGGATGTGACACAAAGTCAATTTTTTAAGCGGAGTTCAACAGGTTTGGATTCAGAGTTTTCCTTCTAGACCGATTGCCTAACCAAGGTTAAAGAGCCCAGTCTGCCCTACTATTTATCCATAGCTGGAGGGAGAGTAGACTATTTGACATATATTGTAGCATTACATTGTCCAAGCAAGTTATTAAATAGGAATCACACACATTAGTGTCTCTATACGAGAACAATAAAACGATTGATACTCGTACATCCGGGGCTAGAAAATACCCACTTAAAAGAAATTGCTTTTTTTCTGTGGAAGTCCTAGACACTCAGGAAATAAGCGACCAGCTTGCAGAAGTGTTTCTACAACTGCAGAAGTAATCTAGAATACAAAAAAATCAGATATATTCAGAACGGCTGCACCTCATTTCTGAGCTATAGAATCCTTGGGTTATGAATAAGTCCTGGGTTATGTAATCCTACGTAGTGTCAAAAGGTCCAGTGATATAATCCTATGTTCCGTTGTCCACGAAGGCTCAAAGCAATGTGTGTAGGTATGACCAGAACAGCCAGTATAAGTAACAATATCAGCAGCAGAAGTACTGCCAGTGGTTGGCCAATAGGTTGGTCACATGGTTATCGGTGAGTCTATAAGTACAAGTGAACATCTAGCACACGCCTTATAACAAAAAACTCCAACACCCACACGCTTAATAATCTAGACTACAGAAAATAAGATATATTCAGAATGGCTGCACATCATTTCCAGCAGCCTTGTCTATAGAGGGGTGCAATCCCCCCAATGGGGACACCTGTTGCTCTTGTCTGACGATCCATGATGTTTAAGGATGATCTTGATGACTGAGCAGTCTATTACATGCAACATTCCATATTAATCCTTACGTAGGGTAGACAGTCGGTCGGAGTGGCCTCCTCCGACCAATCGCCTGGTCAAGTCTAGGCCTTGCATGTCTTGCATGTATGATTGTCCCAACCCTATTGTTCTGATGGTAAGCTCAAACCTTTGTTATCATATATGTGCTAAATGCCGCTTAGGGTCTTAGTGTCCTGGGTAGTGACTCGTACGACCCAAACCCTAGAACTATAGGACGGGATATGCATAAATCTGCGCCAGTATATTGATGGTCACCCGGTCGTAGCGGAAAGGTCAAATTTCGGGATTATAACACCTTCAAAATCTCGAATCATTTAGTCATCGAGCCTCGGCTTCCTACTGGATATCACATTCTAGCGAAAGAGAGGGTCCTATACGTGTCGTACAAGTGTGTAGCCTAGGAGACTATGTGATACATCATGATGGGTTACACGGAAGACAGATGAATCTAAAAGCAGGTCAAATGGCGTGCTTCACCTGATGCTTGACGGAGGAACCTCATAGGTCAAAGGTCAAGGTCAAATAGTTCAGGCAAGACACTAAGGATATTTCGGCAACTGACATACTCCAGATAAAATTTGATTTGGATTAAAGATTGTATCATAGAGATCAAGAGGTATCATCTAGATTTTAACAAAATGAAATGAAAGATGCTTTACATAAAATAAATAAAGTATGTTTCTTCTGAGATATTAGTCTACACTCAGAAAACAGTTATATATATAATATATATATATATATATATATATATATATATATATATATATGAAAGAGTAACGGATTGGTTAAATCCGACACATCTGATTGAAAATTAAGGAAATGCAGATAAAACACAAAACAACTTCATTCAAAGGATATTTCACCTTAGTATGGAACGAGGCTTTGTTAGATTTATTTGAGACAACTGCGACTATAGTCTGTTTTTATACTGGAAAATGTAATTGGGGAGGAGAGAAGATGAGGGGAGGGTAAATGCGTGGTAAGGTGTTAGGAAAAAGGAAAAGAGAGGAAACGAGGGTGGATGCGTGGAAAAAGGAAGAAAAGACATGTGTTTTCGCCTAGAAGAAAACGCCAACTAAATCTCAAATTAATATTTTGGTATATGTTAGAATTTGTGTCATTAACGTTCCTTTTAATTCAAATTATATTAAAATGCACTGTATTATTTTTGAATAGTAAAGTTAGACATCTCTCTCAGTCGGTTTGGATTAGAATACGTTGACTGCATTATGCATTGGTGTAAGGTCCCCTCAAATAGGGGATGCCTTGGGTATGACACTTGACCGCATCTGAGGGTGATGGTCCAGTTAGATAAAGGGAGAGTGTGGAAAAGTCATTGGTAGATTATCTATAGGCATAAAATCAGGAGCAGGTATCTATGAAAAGCGACATTTAATGTCGCTAATAACTAACGAACTGACTTGAGCTACAACTGGGTCTACTCTCTTTTCTACCATTGGATTTACAAATAGAAAGCCTAAACGCCTAAAATGATGACCAGAATCGTAACTCCCCTTTATTGGTATTACACTTAAGTCACCGCTAAAACAGATTGGTAGTATCTGTTAAGGCTATTACGATTCGTGTGGCCATTTTCGGATTGTAAATAAAAGCACTTGTACAATAGACAAAGTTTGAGCCTTTCTTGAAGTGGAAATATGTAATATCAGTTTTAATCCTTGTCAGCTGATCTGTGTTAAAGAATGATATAGTCTGTGTTAAAGAATTGTATAATCCTTGTCCGTTCGTCTGTTAATCCCACAAGCAATTAAGCGACAATTTATCAACGTCTTTAAGAAGTAAATCAAATAAATGTTTGAGCGTTTTGATTGGTCGTTTCTGACAACCGTGTTTTGGAAGAGTTTATAAATACAAGTTGTAATATTCAGCACACATTATATACAAAAATAATCCGACAAAGGCTCCGTGTGTGTATCAAATAGATCATTCTGAAAATTATTCGGGACCGTGAAAAAATCCTTAAAAAAAAAAAAAGTACAAATATATATATACCAACCCCACCGCACAGGCAATATGCGACACAAAGTCAGTTTATTTAGCGGAGGTCAACAGGTTTGATTCAAAGTTTTCCTTCTCCTAGATTGGTTGCCGTATCAAGGTTAAAGAGCCTAGTGTACTCTAATATTTACCCATAACTGGAGAAAGAATGTTTGGATAAATACCTTTCCCAAGTATATTAGTGCTATGTGAAATGCAAACAGTCTCGTCCAGGATTTTTAACTCGTGCCACCGTGTCCATTTCCTACGACTGTAACAATTACAAAAATGTAAGTATAAACGTATAATTAAGGTGATTCTCTAAAATATCGACCTAAAATAACCCTAGACGGGTTGTCATGTCATTAAAATCAATCAAGCAGTTAATCTGAGACAATTCTGCGACCGTTTAGATTAAATGCATTCAGTGTACATTGTCTTTTGTCAGACTTTAAATATTCAAGAAATTCTATTTTTTAACCCTTTTCAAATACCGACCACTAAAGTCATCTGGAAATACTCAACAAACTCAATGAATAATCAGGTGCCCGCTGGGGGACCTTTATTTGTAAAATTTTCCCCGATTTTATTTTCGAAATTTGCGTAATTTTACATTTATTGCAAGGCATTGTTCTACTATGAGTTTTAAAGAAAACAATTAATTCAGTCGATTTTAGCACTTATTAATTCGTGTCGAACTCTCTCTCTCTCTCTCTCTCTCTCTCTCTCTCTCTCTCTCTCTCTCTCTCTCTCTCTCTCTCTCTCTCTCTTCTAATTCTAAATTAAACTCACCTCATGTTTTGGAAATTTTTCATTTCAATTACAGATCATTAAGTCACCGCAAAAAGCCCCCTCGCACCCCCCTATGCTCACGAGCGACGAGAGACGTTCTTAATTAGTTTCGAAGGTCCGAAATTAATCATTATTATCAGCCATCCTGGTCACAATCAAAACATTGCAAACTAAATTAGGGATTTTAATTCTGGAAACGTCCAAGAAGTTAATGGAATTATGAGCCGAAAATCCAGGCTGGAATTCAGTTTGCCTGTTGAATAGAAGTCATAAATAAATAAAAAAAAACAACATTTAGTTATATTTGTTACAGGATTTACTATCATTATTATTGACTAGTACAAATTAAGAAAACACCCCCCGGGCGATGTAAAAATAGATTTTTTTTAAAACATACATTTTTGAAACATATTGCCTGAGGGGTGGGAGTAAAAAATTCAATGTCAGCGAGTTTGTAACCTGAGTAAGTAAAATCATCAAATTCATTAAAGGATTCAAAAATAAAACAATTTGAAATGTAAACTTTAAATATGTATTAAAATAAAACAAACTATATATAGATATATAATACCAGTCATGTATTTATTAAAACTTGTTTTAAAAAACAATGAGGACTGTCTAATGTGGCATGTTAAAAATGTGAGTGTATTTATTCTATGTTAGGACGATTTTGGGTAATGTGACGCAATCAGTGACGTAATTATTGTTACAGACAAAAAACCGGAAGCGAATCTCCATTATTAATAGATAGAGATACTAGCAGGACCAGTGGATATACCACAATATACTAATTTAATTATTACAACGTTCGATATGTTTAATTAAAAGCTATTGCGAATATAGTTCAATATGTAAAAATTATAATATGATGTTAATACCCGTGTTGTTTAATTGTACGACCGTTATCATTTTTTTATTTGAATTCAGAGTTTTCTTTCTTTTACACTGGTTGCAGTGTTGAACAACCATTGTAATTGATACTAGCAGGACCTGTGGATAATTTGATTGTTACACCGTCTGTTATGTTTACTTAGGACATATTGCAATTAGTTCAATGAGTAAAAAGTATAATGATCTTCACATAACTATCTCTCTCTCTCTCTCTCTCTCTCTCTCTCTCTCTCTCTCTCTCTCTCACACACACACACACACACACACTCTCTCTCTCTCTCTCTCTCTCTCTCTCTCTATCTATCTATCTATCTATATCTCAATCACTTCCTTTTCTTTCTTTCTTTCCTTCTCATAATCTTTTCATTATGTTTAATTCAAACAGATTGTCATTATGTCTCCTACGCTCTCATCCCCTTTTTCTATCTTTCCTCTACTTTCTTTGTTTCTTTATTTCTTTGTTTCTTATAGTTTTCTATGTAGCATTTCCTTTTTCTTTCTTTCTTTATGTTAAAACGGAATGGTCCATTATTTATCTGAGGTGATTTCACTCATACGAAATAAGTTTAAGGCATTTCAACCCACTGGGTAATTTTATGCCGAAGAGGTTTTATTTTATTCATTGTTGATGGGTATACATTTTTCAATTCAATTCTTTAAAAACATTTTTCTATTTAACACATAGATAGGAATATAACAGGTACTCCCACTCTTGTTCAAAGTGAACCTGGGAGTAATGGTGATAAAGATATGCTCCATATTCCAGAATTGGAACCAACATCAGGTAAAAGTTAACGTCATACCCAAGAGATTAAGACCCTCAGCCACCGCCTTCTAACACATATATGATAAAAGGGGTTGAAATTTGTCATAAAGGCAATTGAGTTGGGACAATCATATAGGTGATGGGATTTTATGTAAACCAGGCAATTGATCGGAGGGTTCCTCGCAGGCAGTCCGTTTAGCCTAAGTAAGGTCCAAAGTGGAGTGTTGCATGTCAGGGACTGCTCAGCTACTCAGGTGCCAATGCCTGAGCATCATTGGTCACCACCCACGGTCAGCAGATAGCCCCATTGGGGGGGGGGTAATACCTGTCTGTATAGTTGCAGGTGGTGTATTCTAAACCCCCAGCCGACTGGGCTTAAAGTTCCGAACTAATAGCAAATAAGATTGATCAAATACGTTCTGTTACATGTGTATCCATGTTACATATTCATACACATATACCCATGTTGGATATACACACAAGTGTTCTTTTACTAGAGAGGGGATAGAGATAGACACAGGCAGACAGAGAGATGCATATGCATTTTGCATTACTTACCTCTTTGGCCATTTGGTGATCTCTAGTCGTTCCTATTCTTTCTCTCCATGTTGAATTCTATTTCTAGATACTTGTTGGCTGTTCGTCTTTGATGTATTCCTTCTTCTTGGTCAGTCTTTTTGCCAATACATTCATCAAGCAAGAACACAAAATTTCTTTAAAAACTTTTATTGCTTAAACTTATTCTAACTAACACCACGCGCGTGTGCATTTCAATCCAGCTAAGGCAGACATACTTTCTGCCTGACGTCCAAGCTGGAACTGAGGGTTAACTCGGTCCCACGTGACTTCACGTATTTCGCGGGCTTTCTGTAATATTCCATGGAAAGTCCCGCCCATGATATGAAAATCAGAAATACTGGGGGTTGAAAATAATCTATGCATTGATTATATAACATCCATACGAAAATAAATCCCCTCCTTATAGATTGCACCAGGCTGAATTAGTCGGCTGTATTTTTTGGTAAATAATTTTTAGTAAGTCCTTGTATACAAAATTCCATTCCCCACAAATATCCGTTGTACATATATATCGAAAGGGACAAGGTATTAAAACCTAAAACTTTAGATTTAGATAGCAATCCCCACGGGGCTTAAAACACATGTAATTACTGGTACCAATCGTTTTTTTTAAAACTTATCACGCATATTGAAGAGAAAAATGTCTTATAAATTACGCATCCCCTGATGGATACAAACGTTTCTGCGAAGTTAGTGGCTTTGAGAAGGCTATTTGCATTCTGAACAGACCCTTTGTAAAAAGTGAAGTGGCCGCTAGACGTGTACTTGCAAACACAGCTCAAGCGGCTGTAGAAACCTTACACCAACATCTGCAAGAACCTTAGATTAATATCTGAAATCATTACTTATTCATGTAAAGGACTGCTACTATAAAGATGTCACTTCTCAAGTTTACAAAAAAAATTTTAAGAGATCACTTTATTTTTCAGTTATCCACACCCCTTATTCTACAAGTGCTTCTTGAAAACAAAAAGCACCCCAACAGAAACTGGAAATCAAACGCGAAGTATCGAAAGGACTATGTTAAGTTCCAAAGCATATTTGATATATATTGTCGTATTACATTGTCCAAACAAGTTATTAAATAGCGTTCATATAGGAATCACAGACCTTTGTGTCTCTATACGAGAACAATCAAACGATGGATTCTCGTACATCCGTGGCTAGAAAATACCCATTTAAAAGAAATTGTTTTTTTTCTGTGGAAGTCCTAGACACTCAGGAAATAAGTGACCAGCTTGGGGAAAAGTGTTTCTACAAAAATGAAGGTCATTCGGTTATTGTATATCATTTTTTTTCAGTTTGGTTTGATTAACGACATATCAACCTCAGTGGGTCATTTAAAGCCGACTAAGTTTTGAAATTAATTCATTCTTAATGAATACATATGTGGCGAGCCGGAAGTTATTGCTTCAACAGACAGAGATCGAATGACAAAAATAAGTAGTTTGTGCATGTGGACTGCGCACCCTAGTAAAAATAAAATTTAAAATAAAATTCGTAAAATTCAACCAATCAGAGGCGTTCCCGCTTAAAAAGAAAAATTATTGAAAGGAGCCTCGCGGATTCTACCTGGATTCTATAAATACTCAGACCTTTTCATTTTCAAGCAGAAAGATTTTGCCTGCCTAAGAGAATCCTTGTCACATGTTTTAAGAATTTTTAATGCAGAAGGTACGAACTATCTATCTATCGCTCTCTCTTTAAATAATCATCACTTTAAGAGACAAACTAAATATCAGTACAAATACAGCTTGACTGATGATTATTGTGACCTAAAAACTTTAACGTTCTTTCTCATTTTGTGAATTGTAACATATTATCTTACATTTTACATTGAACTTTAAAAATAATAACTTTTCGCTGAACCTCGCCCAGTATTCGATGCTACCTGTTTGTATACATTTTGTTAATACAATTTTGTTTGTTTAATCAAGAGTTTTGTCTTCTATGCCATGTGCTTGATTGTTTTATGGTCTTTAAATGTTTGAACACTTTTATTAAATATTGACATCAAACAGCCCTACCTACCACCATACATATTTTTCTATTTAATCCATTTTTTTCGGGAAAATTCTTTTCTCTCTCTCTCTCTCTCTCCTCTCTCTCTCTCTCTCTCTCTCTCTCTGTGTCCCTGTCTCTCTCTCTGTCCGTCTCTCTCTCTGCCCCTGTCTCTCTGTCTCTTCTCTCTCTCTCTCTCTCTCTCTCTCTCTCTCTCTCTCTCTCTCTCGAAATAAAATTGTTAAAAAAATCTAAGAGAGATTACCATGAAATCTCCTGCTTATTAATATCAGGCTAATTAATTCAGCTATTTTTAGGTAAACCCCCTTTTTTAGTAGTTTTTTCCCTGAAAATAAGAAAAGGCTCATTATAATTTTCAAAATGAAAACACCAGGTCGTAATTTGGGGGAAACACATATATATCGAAAAACGACATTACGACATAGAAAATTACGAAAATTGTAAATAAAAAGAAATAAGGAAAAATGATCTCCATTTATTTACAATTAACATGTTATTTTATTTAAAAACTCTTTAACGACAATTCATTAAAAAATCATATCCTCATCGTCTGTAATATTGCTCTCAACTAGGACTTATTTTCGAGATGAGCTAGGTTTCATTTTGCAGGTAGTTTTTATTTTTTTGTTTACACACATACATACACAGGGTTGCGGATTTCTATGTAAAAGAAATAATAACATAATAATGATCTTTAATTTCTCATTATATGTTCTACATTTCTGGGCTGGATCAGAGTATTGTCTACTGTTATGTACCGGAGAAGGTGGTACCTCTTCGGTTGTGGGCCGGGCGTTTTCGATTGTTTTTTGAGGCTGGAAATTATTTGGTCGTCTCCTGAGGATAACATGTCTTCGGATGTTCATCATTTTTAATAACAACACAAGACATTCTTGTTTTTTTTTTCATGGACTCATTTATTCTATCTTCAAGTGAAATGCCTTGGGAAACAGACACGCATCTTGCGTCTGGTCCCTTCAACAGCGTAGTCCAGACTGACCTCTCATAATCTCTGCTCACTACCTCTCTTCCACTCTTTGCCACTTAGCATCTCTTGTCCAATCAGAAATCGATAGGTAACCTTGTGCTTTGTCATCCAAAATTCTTTCCACTATTACCTACACGTAACTTAGGTTTTTGTTCACTTCATAATATTACACATGCATAAATACATACATACTTTTTACATACATACATATGCGTTTCAAGGATGTGTGCAAGAATGATTGCCATTGCCCCTTCCAACTGGGAAAATTTAACCCAGGACCACCCCCGGTGGCGGCAGGCTCCCCGTAGAGGACTATTCATGTCAAAAGTCACCCTGACTATACAACATGAAGCCAAGAGGTCCAGAAGAAAGCAGCGGTTACAAAGCACCGGCATATCAACATCTTCAGGGACAGCCTTCAAATGCGACATCTGTGATCGAGAATGTTTTTCCAACATTGGGCTTCACAGCCAAAGGAGGTGTTGTAAATACAGGGGCACACAAACTATATTATAGTCTTCCGAGACTTAAATGCCAATATATCATATAATATTACACATACATACATATATACATATGTACTCTAGTATCCATTCTTACATTTATGCAACAAAATCTATTTTGCTGTATAATAACAGTTAGTTAGTAAGTTGGGCTTTGTTTGTTCAAATTAAATGAATTACAAAGACATATTTTTGTTACTTGATCAAGTAGTTTTTAATGCCCATTATCCCCGAGTAGGGAGACTAGTCTCATGGCACGTCTTAACTCTTCGAGGGCCCGGCTGAATCTCCATACTCTCACCTCACTCTCTTCTTTTCTCTCCTTCACCACGTCATTCCTCGTCCAATCAAAAACAATACCACGCGTCTTTGCTGACATCATCATTCAAATTTTTTCGTTACTGATGACGCCACTACTTAAACTTTTCCCTAACTAATCACTCAAACCACCATCATGGTTCCACGTCATTGTGTCCCAAATAACTGTTATCAATCGGTGATCTTAGTTCGTATTCAAGCTAGGCCAGACTGTGTTCAGGTCATAAGATTTTTGGAAATGCCTGAACAAATATCTGCTGACTTTCAGTACCATGATTGCATAACTTAAAACCGAATTACTCATTGCATAGCAAAAGATAATTGAACAAAAAAGAAAAAGAAGATGATAAGAGAAGTAATGCCTGTGATTCATTCTTGGTATTGATAATGCACGGCTTACTATTATCTACGCCAGGTGTTATGCGAGATAATAACGATCTAAACCCTGAATCTAGAGAACAACACACCATAATATAAAGATCGGATTAAGCAAACGACACAGCTATGAAGAAGTAAATAAATAAAGACGATATAGGAAGCAGAAGTGTTCAGTATAAAATGAAAAAATATATTTATACCGTCAAAAGTTTTACTTAGATTTTATATTATTTAACAATACGTATATATATATATATATATATATATATATATATATATATATATATGAAAAGGTAGTTGTTTGGGTCGGACCAATTCACTCCGTAGATGTTTGGCTCCGACCCAAACAACTACGGAGTGAATGAGCTCTGATGATGATTTTTGTAAAATCGAAATATTGATCAGTATCAGCTATGATTATATTATATATTGTTTTCTTCTTTAACAGCATTGTGTGATGTTTTCATTCCACCTTTTCATACTCATATTGTCAGATTCATTTCCTTTCTTTTAATTTTTATATATATATATATATATATATATATATATATATATATATATATATATATATACAGGTTTCGTTGAATTGAACAGACAATTCCTGTCTGACAAGTCTTTCGTTGATCCGTTCTAATCTTCGGGCCATCCTTCTGGTCTCAGGGTGGAACTGGTATACCAATCCACTGAATGTTTCAACACTAGCGCTTTCGGCAATACACTTTGCCATCCTCAGGTGGGAAACGATGGAATAGTGTTCATGTCTCGTTTCTTCAAATAATTGAAGCTTTATATATAAAACAAAAAAAAACCTACCCTAAACAAAATAAACTTTGAAGTAAGTCAACATATCCTAAAATATTTATAATTTTCTGCCTACATTACTTCCATTATCCCACCCCCTTATCACAACATG
>CM042139.1:7081995-7129495 GCA_023376005.1 Doryteuthis pealeii | reverse complement strand
GCAGCAATGAAGCTGTAATTCGATACAGACCCTGCATTACCGTACACATAGTGCAGAATGCTGGATTATTCATCTAATCACGATAATCACACTGAGGCCAGCAGCTAATCAGGACTCAGAGAATTGTATCATCCAGATGCAAGTATCAAACAGACTTGAGTGTTATTCATACCAACTGCTTCATGTACGAATTCAGTTATGAACTGGAGTGGTATTACCTGTTAGGGTCCCATCTATAGATTAAATAGAAAAAAAGGGTTTTAAAAATGTGTTTAAAAATAGAATATCGAACAAAAATAAATAAAACATATATAAAATAAAATAAATAAAATAATGTCTTCGGCATAAAATAACTCCACAAAGATTGACTTTTGTATTGTTTAGATTATTCCGACTATTTATTGTTATTTAAATTGGACACATAGCGTAGTGATATAGGCATTGGTAAAAGACAGTTCAAAGTGACAGTTATCTATGGGCTGTAGGTTCAATCCTGGTCAAGGGTGACATTAACATAAAACAATTATATAGGCAAAAATACAGTTCAAAGTGACAGTTATCTATGGGCTGTAGGTTCAATCCTGGTCAAGGGTGACAGTAACATAAAACAATTATATAGGCATGGGTAAAATACAGTTCAAAGTGACAGTTATCTATGGCTGTAGGTTCAATCCTGGTCCTTTAAACAAGTAACATAAAACAATAATTAATTCAACAATGTACTAATTCACTTACCCCCAACCAAGCATCACCATTTGTTATATACCCTTTCTGAATCGGATATGTGTAATGTTCGTTCTGTTACTTTCTCTCAGGGAGATATCCATGGTTATGTCTCCTGGATATTAAGTCTTTACTTACTTACTGGGAGTAGCTGGAATAGCTGACTGGTAACTTACGTCTGTGGTATGTCTCTTGTGTAGCTGGGGCTTTCTTCCAACTGAGCTGGTCAGTTATCTTCATTTTTTCTAACTGATCTATTGTTTGCAGCTTGACTGGTCTTTTTTATACTTCCATTTCTTCTATCGCTGATTCTGGTTCTCAAGAAGCTAATTCGTAAAAGCTTCCATTTAGTTCATACACTCAGACTAGGCTTACTTTTTAGTGATCACATTTTTTTTATTCAGAATCAGCTTTTTCCCCCTAGGATCCGTCAACCGCATGCGTGGAGTGAGAACCGGTGCGTTCTTGCATCATGTCATGCCCGCTCTACCTGCTAAGTTAATCTAAGCTCTGAGCCTTCTTTCCCACAGTCAGTATGTAACTGAAAAGAAGATTAGCTAAAGGTTATTTCATTGGCAATCATTTATCCCTACGGATTTTGAATTTCAAATACTTTGAATTCAGAATCTAACTCTACACTAACCGTTAGAAAAATATCAATCTACAACACACTGGGGGGGGGGTGCATTGAAGCTTTTTCAAAAATGGTTATTTCCGGATCAATTAAAAAATATCACTTTCTATCTTTCTCTCTTTTTTTAAATTTTTATTTTTTTTTTTTTTAGATTGGACTATAGATTTGGACATTTGCAATAAAATCACTGGGATTTTTTGTGACAACGTGTCTGACTCTTTTTTTCTGAATAATGCGCATGATATACCCCTCGTGTTCCTCACTTGTACAACCGTTATCCTCTTGCAACAACCTCTGGTTAAAAGTGAGACCGTCTAAATCGTCCAAGCTGAAATGCAAAAAAAAAATATGATTACCCGGTGTTGCTTATCCACAGAATTCTTATTTTTGAGTTTCGTCACCTCAGTTAATAATAAACCATTCCGTTTTAATTATAAAGAACGAAAGGGAAGAAAAAGAATATGCTATACAGAACATTATAATAAGAAAGATAGTAGGAGAAATATATATTGGGGTGTATGCTTTGAAGCGGTATCGCTAATCAGTTTCAATAGAACATAATGAAAAGACGAAAAGAAGAAAAAAAAAAAAATGTGTGATATATATATTATATACACACGCACACGCACACACACACACACACACACACACACACACACACACACACACATATATATATATATATATATATATATATATATATTGAGAGAGAGTTAAATCAAGATTATAATACTTTTTACATATTAAACTAATTGGAACAGCTCTTAAGTAATCATATCAAACGTTGTAATAATTAAATTATCTTACTGTGGTATATCAACAGGTCTTGCTAGTGTGTATGGAATTCTTTAAACATCCCATAATGCATTTCGAAATACATGTACTTATATTTATTTAATTCCTTTTAACAGAAAATATACAAAATTATTTGCAATATTTAGTTTATTACAACGCAATGCGAGATAGTAAGAAATAGAAATATGAATATTTTATTGAGTTAATTTCCCGGAAAATATCTGCTATATATCTCTCTCTCCTTTCCTCTTCATCCATCTCCCTTCTCTCTCTCTCTCTCTCTCTCTCTCTCTCTCTCTCTCTCTCTCTCTCTCTCTCTCTCCCTTCAACCATCTCTCTCCCTCGTCCATCTCTCTCTCTCCCTTCATCCTCTCTCTGTCCCCTTCATCCATCTCTCTCTCTCTATCTATCTCCCCTCATCTCTCTCTCTCTCTCTATCTATCTCTTCTCATCTCTCTCTCCCTCTCCCTCTCCTCCTCCCCTCTCTCTCTCTCTCTCTCTTAAAAATAAACATCCACAATTCTCGCTTCTGCCAGGCTCATATACACAGCAGCTGTTGCCGACAATAAATACACAACTACGTCAAAAACTAAAAATATTAAATCATATATCCTACAAGAAAGTAGATAAAAAACCCAGTGATTATCAGTTTATTTCTTACTGAAAGTTCTATTGTATGATACTAGTAAGAATATGCGCCATCCGTCGGCATAAGTATGTACATTTTTGTTTTAATGAAATATGTTAAATTACAAAAAACTAATGAAATTAAATAAGAACGTATATAAAAAACTAAGTCCTTTTAATAATATTATAATTTGTTTTTATGTATAATTTCTGTTGTACCGGCCGTTCCTACAGTGGAGAATATACACCGGTTCTCACTATAGTGAGACACCGAGTGAAAAGGTTGTACTGTTACCGTTTAACGGCAAGCTAGCCGTTCCTGTACCATTATTGTAAATACACTTGTCTTATTTTACCCTACCTCGACTTGACTTCTTTTTTACTGTTGGATTAACATCACAACAATTTCCATAGCATTGATTCTAATTCGCTGGAGAATAAAACAGTGATATTAGAAATCAATAACACCTAGTAATTACTTACTAAACACGGTTTTGTTAAAACCAGTATGCAAATTAACCATACCATATATCATGTAAACTTTTATTTGGTAGTGTTATATAAGACACATTGCAGGATTTTAAATGCACTAATAACATGGGCTGTTTTGAGGCAAATCTAACTCAGATTTTGTAGAGACCGTCGTTCATAAGTCGGAATCAGCCAGACAGTGAGAGAGTCTATCCTATTTTCACTAGCAATATACCAAGGAGATTATCTTTAGCGTCTGAAGCTGGAGCACCACACCTATCATCAGCTTCTTATTTTACCGCACAGATACCTGTGCTATTCATACACTGATTTGGCGAGGGCTGGTATCGAACCGGGGACCTTTACCGTCTGATCTAAACTGGTCCTATCCGTCATTAATAAATAAGATTTATTCTATGTATTAATGGTTGTGACTATTAGTTAAATACACATTGATAAACTTACACAATTTCTGAGGGCACTGTGACGTAAGCAGTGACTTAGTTTTGGTTACAGTCACCAAATCTCCATTATAATGAGAATTGATCACTGGGATTTCTATTTACGAGATTATTTTGCGTATCATCACGTAATTATGTTAAAAAAGTAATTATTTCAAAATAAAAGATTTGTTTTCATCATTAGGCCTCAGTTTTATCGATTTTCATATAGGCAGGTGTTTGGACAGTATAAGTAAACAGGCTTTCTTTCAACTTCAAAAAAACTTTAGCTTATGCTAGATATCTTGGAGGTGCATGGTAATCATTATCGTGACGTGTCGAGTCCCAATCCTGGACGAGGCTGTTTACATTTCATATAGCGCTAATACACTTGGGAAAGTTATGAATCCAACTGTTGTATACCCTTCTACTTACTTCTATATTCTTCTATTCTTCTTCTGACGTCTTTTCCATCTTAAGTTCTTCTAGGTCTCTTCTAACATCTTGATTCATCTTGGTGGTCGGTCGCACTTAACTCATTTCTTCTTCTTCAATCTTGTTACCAAGACATTCATTAATAACAAGACCGTGTTAATTTTCTTAAACTTTTATTTCCTTAACTAAATATTTAATGTAACTAACATCTGACTAACATAGCGCGCGTATGCAGTGTGAGTTCCAGTTTAAGACAGGACATCCTCCCTGCCCGACGTCCAACTGAAAACTGAGGACACAACCAGGTCCCACGTGACTTCACGTATTTCGCGGGCTTTCTGTACTATTCCATGGAAAGTCCCGCCCGTGATATGAAAAGGGCCATCCCTTTAGAAATAAAGGGGATTGACAATAATCTTATGCAACCGCATAGATTATGTAACACAACTATTCTCCTTCCATCTATGGTAAATAGAAGGTCGGACTGGGATCTTTAATGAATATTATGCAAACAATCTAGAAAAAGGAAAAATGGATTAAAAGCCGTGAAAATCCGATTAAGAAATTGACCATGTGTCACATCCTACTTGTGCGAATTTGTTTGTTAATGTATATAATAAACTGACTATATTTCGTGAGAGGAAAGGTTCTGCTGGTGGAGATATATATATATATACCAAACCCCTCAGCACGAGCAGGATGCGACACAATGTCAATTTCTTAAGCGGAGTTTAACAGGTTTTGAATTCAGAGTTTTCCTTCTCCAAGACTGGTTACCTAGCCATAGTTAAAGAGCCCAGTCTGCCCTGCTATTTACCCGTAGCTGGAGGGAGAATTGGATTCATAACTTTCCTAAGGGTATTATCGCTATGTGAAATGCAAACAGCTTTGTCCAGGAATTGAACTCTGGTTGACGAGTCCATTTCCTATGACTCTAACCATTAGACCACGCGCCACCTGGTGGTGGAGTTATTGGATTGTGAGGGACGGCAATGATCTGTAAAGATTATGCTATTGCTATATATATCGCTACTGAGAGGTAAGACTATAGAACATAAAAACGGTGTTCTGGGTATGAGAGAAAATTGAATTATGAAGATCTACTGTTTGTGGAGTACCAATTAATGCCACTACTCCTTAATTCAATCCTATTAACGTCTCATCTATGGGTCAAATAGATACTCTTGAAATTCTTTAGTTTGCTTTGAATTGATTTGATGGATTTAACAGCATAGCAAACATTGTAGAGTTAATTTATGATCTAGACGTTTTGTTCTATTTATGCTTGATCGACATTCAAATTTTTTAAACACATTTTTAAAAGTCATTTTTCTTCAGTGTAACCCATAGATGATACTCTACCAGGTACTACCACTCCATGTTAGAGTCGACCTGGGAGTAATGGTGATGAAGGGGTACTCCATCATTCCCAGAGCTCCAGAATTGGAACTTCACCAACAGATAGAGTTTAACAGCATACCTTGAACACTAACACCCTCAACCACCGCCTTCTAGTACATTTAGGATAAAAAAGGTTGGGGCTTGCCATAAGAGCAATAGGTTTGGGATAGCATAGAAATGCTAGAGCTTGTCGTTACCAGTCTATTGACCCTCAGTCTAGCCTGAGTAAGAGGCATATTGGTGTATTGCATGGCAATGACTGCTCAGCCACCAGGATTCCATCCTTAATCATCACGGGTCGCTATCCACGGCTAAGAGGTGACCCCTTGGGGGATCCTAACGCTCGATAGGAGTGCAGTCGGCGTATTCCAATGTCACAGTTAACAGAACGGAAATTTAATAATATTCCATTTTAATAGATGAAACCTTATAACTGTGTTCAAACAAAAGATTATGATTTGCTATAATTTATAATGACAAGAAAAATGGTAATCCTAGTATCCATTATTAGTTACTTAAAACCGTAGAATTGTTTTCAAATTATTGATATCATCGAATAAATTTTTGAAACCATAGAACTGTGTAAAAACAATGCGTATTATTAAATAGGATTAGCTACTTTAAGCGATATAATTATGTATAAATTGTTAGTGTTAGATAAAAAAAACCCTGTCAATTAGGCATAGAATGCACCGAAAGCAGCTAAGGAGGAGGGAAAATCCCTGACAAGAGGTGTATTCCATTACTGTAGTTCTAATTAGTATTATGTACCACTTCATTAGTATTAATTGCAGATCTACTGTGACACAGAGGAATAGAATATGTTCAGGTTAAAAGCTCTCTTTTAAAATCGTTCGCATTTAATTGGACCGGATGGAAAAAAAATCATTAAGTAAAAATGTAAAGATAAACGTATAAAAAAACAGAAAAATGTAAAGATAAACGTACAAAAACGCAAATTCTCATAATATCTAGACATAAAATAGGCCTAGAAAGTTTAATAATAATAATAATATATATATATATATATATATATATATATATATATATATATATATGGTGGTTAGTACTATTCATTTTGTTTTGCTCCTTTTCTTCTTTAGTCAGATTTTAGCCCTGAAGAGCTTTATGCGAAATTAATAGTAGGTTCGTCTGACTCATTAGATTATCTTTGTTATTTGGCTCTACTTAGGTATCGAGCACTTTTTATATATTAGCTTTCTCCTAGCGGTTATATGAATATATATATATATATATTATATACATATATATGCATATAAATTGTTTTTTCTTTTGGCCAAATACTGTACCAATAGATTATTTTTTGTTGGTACGAATATCTTGGTCCTTTCTTTTTTTCAAAAAAATTTTTCTTCCTGGTTGATGTTTGGTAGTATATGTTTACAATCAAACTTTCTGCTGGTTTTTTTCTCTCTGCAAGGATCTACCAATACGCTTGGTATATATATATATATATATATATATATATATATATATATATATATATATATAGCATGTTCCACGCACACTACGCAGCGCTATTGCTACTACATCCGGCATTCCCAAGCATATGATTCGGCCACAGGTGAACATTTGTCATCTATAAATGCTTGTAGGGCTGACTACACTGATGTGTGTTTATCCGCCTTGCACAGAGCTAGGTATCATCATCATCATGTCGTGTATGCAGCACGGGTATCCATGACAATCTTTCGCCAACCTTCCCTATCATTCATTGCACCGGGGAGCTCCTCTGTGGAGCAGCCAGCATCTTCACATAGCTGGTCGATGTAGGACCTAGCTGGGCGCCCCACACTTGCATGTCCATGTGTTGGCTTTCACAGGAGAACGTCGCTTATGAGTTCATCCTTGCTTCTCCAGGAGTGTCCTGCATGTCTTGTCCGTCTCACTCGGATAGTTTGTGAGATGGGGGCAGGTGACCGTACAGCTGTTTCTTTGTGGGGTGCTGTTTCCACGACTTGTTCAAGACTGCACACAGCATTCTTGTGCAGCTCCCATCTAGCTTCACCTGGACCCTAACAAAGCGTCTTGAGAATGAGCTAGTCTAAGCAGCACCTAACCATTCTTGAAGCTGTTTACATTTTATTCTTTCGCCTCACTTTGTGCAGACAAAACCCAAACACTCCCTTTACTTGTTGGAAGATTTCCAATCCTGGTTCGACCTGAGGGTTTATATATATCCCCCTTTTTTGTACCCCTCTAGCTCACTCCATTCGTTATTAAAAAAATATTTCTTATACAATCTGACTTTTATTCGTCGCCGGTGTTTATACTTGAAAAAGAACCGGTCAAAAAGGCCTTCGTATTCCCCACATTTTATATTTTATTTTCGTAATAAAATATTACCATCTCGTAACTGGTATGATCTCCCTACATACATATGATTCCTCCAATTTTAGTACTCTATAAGTTTTCCTGTACCAAAGATTTATTCATATATATATATATATATATATATATATATATATATATATACAACATTATCATATGAAAAGCACAAATGACAAACAGTTGAAGAAATCGACTGACAAATATATAGAATAATACATTAAGGCTCGTGTTCCTTAGTTGTATGACCGTTATTATCTTGCAACACCCTCTGATTAAAAATGAGATCTTCCAAATCGTCCAAGATGAAATGCAAAAATATAACTCCGTATTATCTGTTCTTGCTTATCTGCTGAATTATTATTTCTTGTCGTCATCCCAGCTAAAATGGACCATTCCTTATTTATCATAAAGGAAAGAAACAGATGAAAAAGGAAATGCTACTCAGAAATAATATGAGAAAGAAAGAGAGAAAGAAAGAAAGAAAGAGAATAAGGGAACGATAGAAAGAGGGGGTGAGTGCTCGGGAGTAATAACGCTCATCTCTTTCCATCGAACATAATGAAAAGATGAAAAGAAGGAAAGAAAGAAGAAAAGATTGAAAGAGAGTTAAATCGATATGGAGGTCCGATCTCCTTGAGAAGCTGAAGCGTCAATTCTTCCAAGCTGTGGTTGTATCAGTGCTGCTGTATGGCTGCACCACTTGGACCCTAACGAAACGTCTTGAAATAAGCTAGATGGGAGCTGTACAAGAATGCTGCGTGCAGTCTTGAACAAGTCGTGGAAAAATAGCACCCCTCAAGGAAGCAGCTGCACTGTCATTTTCTCCCATCTCAAAAACTATCTGAGTGAGACGGATCAAGGCATGCAGGACACTGCTGGAGAAGCAAGGATGAGCTCATAAGCGACGTTCTCCTGTGGAAGCCAACACATGGACATGCAAGTGTGGGGCGCCCAGCAAGGACCTACATTGACCAGCTATGCGAAGATGCTGGTTGCTCCGCAGAGGACCTCCCAGGTGCAATGAATGATAGGGAAGGTTAGCGAGAGATTGTCATGGATACCCGTGCTGCATGTGTGACATGATGATGATGATGATATTTTAAGAAATATTGAACTAATTTTGAATATCTCTTAAGTAAACGTATCAAACGTTGTAATAATCAAATTATCATACTGTTATATCCACTGGTCCTTTTAGTATTTAACTACTTTACGAAGAAGTTTTTTTTTCTTTTAAAAACTGTGCCAAGCTTCAATTCAGTGCAATTATCGGTATTCCGGACATTATCATATGAAAAGCACAAAGGACAAAAACTTGATGAAAGCGACTGCCAAAATGGCGCATATAGAATAATAAGTAGTAAATCGCTTCTCAACTGACTGGCCATTCAGCTGATTAGATTATTTCGGTTAACAACTTTAACAATTATCGTTGAAAAGTGATGAACGGATAAGACGATGAAGACAACGAACAAGAAGAAACTCTCATAGAAAGTGAAAAACAAACAAATTATGTAAATGATAAACGGTTAAATAGAAAATGTTCCCAGTTTTCTTTTTATCTACAAGACGTAAAAAGAATACCAAATACAAAAGAAAAAAAAGTCAGAAGTACTAATTATTGTTTCAAATACTCAGAACGAAATCAGACAAAGAAGCGGGAAATTTAATTTATCATAAGAAAAACAATCAAGAGAAAAATAAACAGAAAAATATTAGCGAGACAAGGTAAAAAAAATATTATACTGATGGTCTACAAATAATCCAATTGATGCTATAGTAGTAGTAGTTAGAAAAGAAGGAGGAGGGAGGAGGAGGGAGGAGAAGAGGAGGAGGAGAAGAGGAAGAAGAAGGAGGAGAGAAGGAGGAGAGGAGGAGGAGAAGAAGACGGAGGAGGAGAGTAATAGTAGTAGTAGTATATGCTAATGTTATAGATATTTATCTGTTGAAAGTTTCATGTGTATTAAAGGAATGTATTTGTAAAGAAAAACAATGAAGAGAAAAACATAAAATATTATCGAGACAAGGTAAAAAATATTATATTAATGGTCTACAAATAATCCAATTGATGCTATAGTAATAGTAGGAGGGGGAAGAGGAGGAGGATAGAGTAGTAGTAGTAGTATTTGCTAATGATATATATATATATTTACCAACCCCTCCGCACGAGCAGGATGCGACATAAGGTCAATTTCTTAAGCAGAGTTTTAACAGGTTTGAATTCAGAGTTTTTCCTTCTCCTAGACCGGTTGCCTAACCAAGGTTAAAGAGCCCAGTCTGACCTACTATTTACCCATAACTGGAGGGATAGTAGGATTCATACCTGTTCCCAAGGGTATTAGCGCTAAATGAAATGCAATTACCACGTCCAGGATTTGAACTCGGGGCGACAAGTCCATTTCCCATGACTTTAACGCGCTTTCTAATGATATAGATATTTATCTGGTGAAAGTTTCATGTGTATTAAAGTAAGGTATTTGTAAAAATGGTAGTCATTTAGTATCAATAGTATTTCCTTCAATATACCCAAAATAACGGCATACTTGAATTATCTTCATCCTTGTGCATAACATATTTGGCATTTACCGTATTTGACGGCATATAAGACGCACGGGCATATAAGACGCACCCTCATTTCAACAGGTCAGATTCAGGAAAACAGTTGTTCGTGTATTTAAGCATACCGCCACAATACGCTCTTGTTTAGCTCAGTCGGTAGAGCGTTCGGCTAGAAACCACAAGGTTTCTAGTTCGATACCGGTCCCCGCCAACTCAGCGTATGGGTAGCACAGGGATCTGTGCGGTAAAGTAAGGAGCTGATGGTAAGTGTGGCGCTCCACCTCAGATGCTAAAACAATCTCCTTGGTCTAGCGCTATTGAAAAGGGGATAGACTCCCTCGCTGACTGGCTGATACCGACTTTAGGCCGCCCCGACGACTTTACTTTTACTTTATAACAATACCAGCAATAGAATAAGGATGCATGGAGTTTAGGGTAGGTAAAAGAATTGAGTGTAAGCTGGGTTAGTGAGCATCATAGAGAAGATTAGCCTTGGCTTACGGGAGGTCTCAAACTTCACCTACAATGTATAAGACGAAGGGCAATTTTTTGAGCCAACATATTGGAAAGAAAGTGCGTCCTATATACCCTCAAATACGGTAATATTATTATCTGCACTGCTGGATAAGTAAAAAGGTCTAATAGATGACATTTACCGATGGTCTCCTATATATAGACAAACAGTTTTGTCTGACCAGCGAAACGTACATTCATCAACACCGTGTGGACATTGAATTTCGTCAAGAGGACTCACCAGCAACGATGGCTGATAAGGACGGTGGTGAGAGAGACAGAGTTAGAGATAGAGAGAGAGAGAGAGAGAGAGAGAGAGAGAGAGGGGGGGGAGAGAGAGCGGTTGGAGAGAGTCAACGGATGTATTAGATAAGTCGATGCCTTCGCCACTCGTAGTTCACTCAATTTTAATCATAAATTAGATAATTATTCATGCATTTACATCCGCACAATATGGAGGCGCATGGCATGATGGGCAGAGTTAAGTAGTATAATAGTAGTGCAGAGTGGGCTCTTTAATTTTGGATAGGTAACCAGTCTAGGAGAGGGAAAACTCTGAATTTGAAAAACCTGAAGTCAGTTGTTTATTCGGTTTGTGGTATTTTTTGTGCACCAATTATT
Organism: Doryteuthis pealeii; assembly: GCA_023376005.1. Classification (NCBI taxonomy): domain Eukaryota; kingdom Metazoa; phylum Mollusca; class Cephalopoda; order Myopsida; family Loliginidae; genus Doryteuthis; species Doryteuthis pealeii. The sequence continues at coordinate 7,117,924 of CM042139.1, read as the reverse complement.
TCCTTTCAAATGTGACAGAAAGTGCAGATGGTCCAACAAAAGCCTTCACCACTATAAACAAAACACTCGAGAGAGTCCATTACGTCCGCAAAAGTATTAGAACATGCGAAAGGAGACAGAATTGAAACATATTGCTTGGGTAGTAACCAAAAGCAGAAACGGTATTTATTAAGTTCGTATTTTCTTCCTTGTTAGATATTATGATAAATTGATGTGTGTGTGTGTGTGTGTCTGTGATTGTGTGTGTACATATGTGTGCTTGCGTGGGTGTGTGCGAGAGAGAAGAGAGAGAGAGAGAGAGAGAGAGAGATACTGACAGATCACGATAGATGTTACCAATAACATACAATGGTTATGTTTAAACGTTTAGGCTTATATACTTAGATGATTTAAATTTTCAAATACCCGTGTATACTGGATGCTACGCAGAAGACCTCCCTGGGACAATGAATGATAGAGAAGGTTTGCGAAAGATTATCATGGATGGAATGTGTGTGTGTGTGTGTTGCGTGTGTGTGTTGTTAGAAAAATTTATTTATCTAGCAGAGTTTGATCATTCTGTGATATTTTGAAACTTAATGCTTCTAAGCTATAGCCGTGACAGTACTAATGTATTGATCCAACAACCACCCTGACCCGAAATCGTAGTATCTGTTAACTATGAATTAAATAGAAAAATGAGTTTGAAAAAACGTGTATAAAGAATGAATAAACCAAAACATCTTCGGCATAAAATAACCCAAAAAGGATTGGCATGTCATAAAATCGAACCAACCATCCATGATTGATGAGGATGATGAGGATGATGATTTTGATGATTATGATGATGATAATGTGATTTTGAATCTTGATTAGAAAAATAGTAATTTTACGTGTCAAGTTATGTTGAACCTTAAAATGTTAAGATTGAAAATTAAGTTTTTGGGTTTTTTAAAATTGAAATAGATCAATAAGTAGGACTCAGCCTATTCTAGTAAAGTCCAAACCAAGCGGAGAGTTAAGAGGTTTGAATTCAGAGTTTTTTTTCTCCTAGACTGGTTGCCTAATTAAGTAAGTGAAGTCAACCGGGTGGCCTAATGTCGATATCAGCCAAACAGCGAGGGAGTCTATCCCTCTTTTCAGTACCGCTAGACCAAGGAGATTGTTTATGCACCAGAGTTGGAGCGCCACATCTATCATCAGCTCCCTACTTTACCGCAGAGATCCCTGTGCTACTCATACGAGTTAACGAGGGCCGTATCGAACCAGGAACCTTGCGATTCCTAGCTGACTAAACTAAAGTTAAACTAAACTATTTACACATAGAATAGTTGGATTCCTACTTCTCCCAAGGATATTAGCGCCATGTGAAATACAAACAGCTTCGTCTAGGATTTGAACTCGTGTCGACGAGTCCATGTCATACGACTCTAACAAGTAGACCACGCACCTCCATATTGGCTAATAATGTCTGTATATTTGCATTTGTTTTACAGTGTTGGTATTAGTGATGTTCTGTACTTGCTATTTTAACATTCAATATTCGTTCGAGACGAATACCATCTTTTCATGGGCAATAGGTTGGATATTTTTTTTTACTGAATATATAATAACGGATGAGATTTACTTCTGATATCATCCTTCAAGTCGAAAGTCAGACAAGCTGACACTGATGTCTTCGGGCGCGAATTATATTAACATCATTATTTGTTTCCAAATGTAGAACAATTCTGTGTACTACACTCGTCGACTGGTTAATCTTATGTGTTGGGCAAAGGCTTGGAATATTCAAGAAAGGTTGACTGTAGACTGGTGCTACCAAATGAAATCTCTAAAGAACAAGTGAGAAACGCGTATGCTTAGACAATAATAAAAACAAGTTTACATCAAAATAAGATATGTTGGCGTGACACTTTCAAAGAGACTGGAGCAGAAATCGCTGGAGACATGTTGAATCAAGAAGCAACCGTCTGAAGAATGACATCGTATCTCCATCTCTACTGACTTAAATGTGACTGTCTTGAACACGCCAATGTCAAAATAGTTTTCCTTCCTCGTGAATAAGCACACACACACACACACACACACACATATATATATATATGTGTGTGTGTGTGTGTGTGTGTGTGTGAAAGTAAAATGTTCTACACACACACACACACACATATATATATATTTATATATATGTGTGTGTGTGTGGTGTGTGTGTATTTGTGTGTGTAGAATATATCCGCATCTTAATTTCATATTTCATATATATATATATATATATATATATATATTATATATATGTGTGTGTGTGTGTGTGTGTGTGTGTGTTGTGCGGTTTTTAAGGGTCAAACATAAGACAAACGACTGATGAAAATGGATACAAATGTATTGAACAAAAAGGAGTTGAAATTCCAGAAAAGAAAGTGGAGATTGGTCCGACCATATAGTTGCGAGCTGAGTCGCATTGCTTCGAAGTCAAGCCACAATTGTTCTGCTACTTATAGTAGTCGTCGGCGCATTCCATTTATGTACATATCACCTATAACAATATATAATAGATATTCATGTTGCCTTGATATTAAGGCTAATGGTTATATCCCTAGATTTTAAGGGTTAACAGGATATAAAAGTGAACATTTAAAAAAAAAATATAACAATATTCTAATCACACTACTTTAAGTCATTTAAGTAAAGACATCAAACAAGAGAAATTTACTACAGTGGTTACATGCCACATGTATACAAAGTAGAAAACAGTAGATTGGATGTCTTAGAAAATTATTAATTATACTAGCAAATATATGCACCCTCCGGGTGCAAGTATTTAAGATTTAATGTAATAAAATATTGTATTAAATTAGAAAGGCTAAAGAAACTAAATAAGAATACAGATAAAAAGATTTGAAACAGAGGGAGTATAATAAAAAATGGAACAACTGAAACTTACTCTTCCATCACCCTCGTCTTTCATTGTTATTTTTTCTAATTTAAGTATTTAGTTATAAGAGGAAGTAAAGAATAAAATGACAGTTATTCTATCTTGTTAATGGATTTCATTTAAGATCCTTTGAAGACATTTTTGCTTATATTCATTAAAATAAAACCAAACAGTTAGAAATCAATAATACTAAGCACATATTTATTAAATTCGATTTTTAATATTAATATGCAAATTAGCCATCCCGTTCACACTGTAAACTGCTATTTTGTTGTATATATAAATATAATTGCATGTTGTCAGTATGTAGACATAGTTAACAGTATTAATACTGTAAGACAATTTTATTAATAATTGAGGTTTAGATAAAATGAAACCATTGAGAATGTGATGTCAATAACTAAAAGAATTGTGACTTGAGTAGGAATATAGTTTCGGTTACAGACAGACAAACCCACAATCTCCATTATAATAAGATATATTTACTAGAAGGACTCGTAGATATACCACAGTGTGATAATTTAATTATTAAAATAATTATTACGTCGTATATACACACACATATATATATATATATTTCACTTAGCGCTAATACCCTTGGGAAAGGTATGAATCCAATTCTCCCTCCACCTATGCATAAGGCAACTGGTCTAGGAGAAGGAAAACTCTGAATTTAAACCTGTTGAATTCCGCTTAAGAAATTGACCTTCTGTCACATCTTGCTCGTGCAGATGGGTTGGTATATATATATATATATATATATATATATGTGTGTGTGTGTGTGTGTGTGTGTGTGTTACTTAAAAGTTATTGCGCAATAGTTGAATGTGTAAAAAATATAGTAATGTTCATTTAACTCTTTCGTGCTTTTTTCTTTCTTTCCTTCGTTTTATCCTTTCATTATGTTCGAATGAAACAGATTAGCATTATCGCTTCCGATATTACTGAGATAGATTAACAGAGACAACAGTTTAATCACATTAATAATATATTAATAAAACTAGCAAATATATGCACCCTCCGGCTGCAAGTATTTAAGTGTTGATGTAATAAAATATTATATCAAATTAGAAACACTAATGAAACTGAATAAGAATCCAGATAAAACGATTTGAAACAGAATAGAAAAATAGAACAACTTTGAAACTAACTATTCCATCACTCTTACCTTTCATTGCTACATGTTTCTAATTTAACTATTTAGCTATTTAAACAGTTATTCATTCTTGAAAATCGATTTATTTTAATATTTATCTTCGGGATCTTTGCTCATCTTTGTAAGATAAAACCAGATAATTGAAAAAAAACACACACACAAAAAAACAATAATACTAAACACATTTATTAAAATCAATTTTATATAAATACGCAAATTAGTTTTCCTGTTCAAATTGTAAACCGCTATTTCGTTGAATATATAAAAAATACTTGCATGTTTTTAGTATATAGATAACGCCAACAGTATTGTAACTTGTGCAGTGATATAGTTTCGGTTTAAGAAAGACGAACACACTATCTTCATTATCATAAGATAATAGTGACATTTTCATCAAACACAGCTAAACAATAAATTCATAATGACAGTGAATATAACACTGTTAGTGAATCATTACAATGAAGCTAAATATATCACATCTAGTTGTGATTTCCTTTACGAAATTAAAGCGATTCGGCCATTTACAATCATCAATATTCGATAAAGATTTTCAGGGTGTGGAAGAAAATGAGCGAAAATATCACCGTGAGCACTCGAACCAAATATCGATATATCGACTGAGACTATTTCAGGTCATTTAAAAAGATCGGTAAGAATAAGTTCGATGAATAGGTTATATTTGAATTGACTCACGAACCAAAAACATAATCAGACGTATCACTGCATGCATTAATGATGTTCAACTGTGTGATGTTTATTCATTATAGCGTCGTAAAAAGAATGTCAAGAGAAAACGAATTGTCAGCATCTATTTCACACGTCTTCTTCTTCTTCTTCTTTTCTTCTTATTATTATTATTATTATTATTATTATTATTATTATTATTATTATTTTCACTCCTTTTGAGTTTTCACATCAGCGTTAGCTGATGGTATTTCGCTGGAGTCTGAGTGACAGCAAGTCTCCTCGGGTCTCCAGAACTCTTCTGAGTATTCTGGCAGATTGCAGCAGTGCATTATTCTGTATGGTCTCAATCTTTCCTCTGATGACCAGACTTTCCAAACCTTTTTCCAATCATTTTGGGACCGTTCCAAGTGCACCAACTACAATTGGTATCACTTTGACTTTCATATTTCATAACTTTTTCAGTTCTCTGGCAAGGTCCATGTATTTGTCCATTTTTTCATTTCCCTTATTATTATTATTATTATTATTATTATTATTATTATTATTATTTTCACTCCTTTTGAGTTTTTCATATCAGCGTTAGCTGATGGTATTTCACTGGAGTCTGAGTGACAACAAGTCTCCTCAGGTTTCCAGGAATCTTCTGAGTATTCTAAAAAAAATGAACACATTGTATGAGTTAAAATGTGAGGTACAGTATCGCGCATTTCATCTAGATAGATCCTGTGATTAGCTGTTTTCCCAGGAACATCATAAGAAACAGAGTTCTATTCGATATTTCAGCAATGCAGTATTCTGGATGGTCTCAATTCTTCCTCTAATTTCCAGATTTTCCAGTCTTTTCCCTAAGCTTTTTGGGAACGTTTCAAGTGCACTATCTGCAATTGGTATCACTTTGACTTTCATATTCCATAACTTTTTCAGTACTCTGGCAAAGTCCAGGTATTTGTCTATCTTTTCGCTTTTCTTCATCATCACCCTGTGATCTCCTGGAAAATACAACAGTTGACAAGTTTTTTTTCTATTTTGTTAATCAACATTAGGTCTGGTCACCTTGCTGGGATAAGTGATCCGTTTTTTATTTCAAAGTCCCAGAGAATGTTATGCGTTTCATTCTCAAGAACAGATTCTGGTTTAGACAAATACCATTTGTATTGCTGATTTGCTCGTTGCGAGTTTTCCACTCCTGTCTTAATTGGTGGCCTTTCATGGGAATCTTATTGACATCAAGTGTCCTGAGGTTTCCAGATTGGTTCAAATATCTTACAAGAGGTACAGCTCAGGTTTTTATTCCTTTTATACAATTTCTATTGCAGCGCTTGGTTTCTCAACGTTTTCTTGTTTTTCTTACTTTTTATTCCCTTTCATCTTTACTTGACAGTGTTTGCGGCCAATATTTCCAAGTACTTATAATTCTATTTTTTCCCGTAATGTCCTAATTCATTACTGATTTCAGACTTCTATTCCTTTCGTTGTTTCTCTTTTTTTCTTTTTTCTTACGAGCATTCAATTAAAACTCCATTTGTATACCCTGGCTGCATATTCTTATCGTCTGTACAAGAGCTTCTAGTACTTTTCATATTTAGCAAATATATCGATATCATCCATGTACAGTAGATGGTTTCTTTCTCCTATGATTTTGTAAATTAGTACACCCCTGGTAATTCCCTAAGTGTGTTATTCAGTGGCATCGTTGCTATAACAAGTAGCAATGACGAAAGTGATTCTCCTTGGAAGATGTCATTAGGAATTATCAACTCTGCTGAGGATTTCCTCCTGCTGTTAATTCCACTTTCCAGGTTTCTATGGAATTCATGGTAAAGTTTAGTTACAGACATAACATTATGATTGCGGGACTATATCATAGACATTTCAATCGTCAATCCATGCCATGGCTATTATTATTATTATTTACTCCTTTTGAGTTTTGACATCAGGGGTAGCTGATGGTATTTCACTGGAGTCTGAGTGACAGCATGTCTCCTCATATCTCCAGGATTCTTCTGAGTATTCTGGCAGATTGCAGCAGTGCAGTGTTCTGAATCGTTCCAATGCACCAACAACAATTGGTATAACTTTCACTTTCATATTCCATAACTTTTTCAGTTCTCTGGCAAGGTCCAGATATTTGTCCATTTTTTCATTTTCCTTTAGCTTTACCCTGTGATCTGCTGCAACTTCAAATACACCAGTTGACAAGTTCTTTCTTTTTTGTTTATCAACACTAGATCTGGTCTTCTTGCTGGGATAAGGTGATCCGTTTTTATTTCAAAGTCCCAGAGAATGTTATGTTTCGTTCTCAAGAACAGTTTCTGGTTTATGCATATACCATTTTGTTGTATGGTCAAAATTAAACTTTTTGCATAATTCCCAGTGGATCCCCTTCCCAACCCAGTCTAGATACGACTTTCTGTATTCTCGTTGTGCTAGTTTGTTACATTCGCAGAGTATATGGTTTACAGTCTCATCTCTATTACCTCAAGGTCTACATTTACTATTTTGTTGGGTCTTATCAATTTTCACTTTGCACACCTTTTGAGTTTTTCACATCAGTGTTAACTGGTGGTATTTCACAGGAGTCTGAGTGACAACAACTCTCCTCAGGTCTCCAGGACTCTTCTGAGTATTCTAGCCGATTGCAACAGTGCAGTAGTCTGGATGGTCTCAATTATTCCTCTGATTTCTTTATCCATCAGTATTTTTACCAAGTTTATTGGGACCGTTCCAAGTGCACCAACTACAATTGGTATCACTTTCCCTCTCATATTCCACTGCTTTTTCAATTCTCTGGTATAGGTCCAGGTATTTATCAATCTATTTGCGAATTTTTCACACCTGTGTAAGCTGATGGTATTTCATTGACTCTGCGTGAAAACAAGTCTCCTCAGGTCTCCATGACAATTCTGAGTATTCTAGCTGATCTTAACAATGCTTTTGTCTGGATGGACTCAATAATTCCCTTAAATCCCAATTCCTCTAGTCTGTTATTTTTTTTACGAATGGGGTTGGTTGTTTTATTTCTATCATTATGGTAGTTTTTCACACGATACCTGATGGTCTTTCACTGGAATCTGAGTAAGAGCAAGCTTTCTAGAATCTTTGTTGTATATTGTACAAACGGAAATAGGAATTTCCGGTTAAATTAAACAAAGAAAAGATGTGAAAAAATGACAAAGGACTTTTTTCCCGGTAAAAGTGAACAAAGAAGTTAAAACCGGAAGAGAGGGTTTCCAGTCAAGGAAGCTAAAGAAATATATAACAAATGTCCGTTATCAGATCAAAAGATAAAGATGCGGAGGCGTATCTATCAATATAAAGGTGAGAAGATTCGAGCCGACACACAGAGACGCCAGCCAGCAGCCAAAAAGGACACTCCACGTCTCTCGTCAGCAAACACCTCTCGGACACTCATTATAAGCTCTGCGCCTTCATCACCCACACACCGAAGAAAATAAAGAAGGGCCCTCTCTTTGTACATGAGTATCTGTTGTAAATTGAAGTCCAGTAGTCGGTAGTAGCTGACTACTACATACTCTCTACGTGACCATATATACCCGCAACGACTTCTTACTTATACGATTTAGCAGCGTGAATTGAAGCCGCTATATAACATATAGACATTTGATGCCATTATACAACATCTTCAGAACTATTCTGAATATTCTAACCGATCTTAAAAATGTTGTTGTTTTGATGCTCTCAATGATATATTTCGAATATAATGATAACATCGTTATTAAGTATTGAAGGAAAACTCGTAAACATTAAACGAAGTTTATTGGAGATAACGTGTACATATGTTATCTATATTAACTCCTTTACTTACTGAAAAAAAAATTAACACATTAAAATACAAAGTACAGTATCATGCTTTTCATCTAGATAGATCCTCCGATTTGCTGTTTTCCCAGGAACATCATAAGAAACAGAGTTCTCTTCGATATAGATAAGAGACATAACTCAAGTTATCGTTTTCTCGTATCATCTATGATCTTTATCAGCTGAGGAATTTCAAGGTTTTTAACTAGTATTTCTTAAATTTAATTTTAAGTGTTTTTATCACAACTTTTCGGACCCTTCGCCGATTTAGCTCAGTCGGTAGAGCACCAGCCTGGTAATAGCAAGATTCCTGGTTCGCTACCAGTCCTCGCCAACACAGTGCATGTATAACAAAGATTGGATAATTTATCTGTGCGATAAAGTGGGAAACTGATGGTAGTTGTGCTGCTCCATCTCAGAAAAAAACAGTCTCCCTAGTATAGCACTAGCAAAAAAGGGATATTCTCTATGGATGTCTGGCTAATACCAACAATAAGCCACGCCTCTATTGTAGCATAATGGTCGGACCTTACTTGAGAACACTATATTGTGGCCTTGTGTCAAACAGAAATAAAATTTAGTAGATGTAGCATGATTCTCAGACCTTCCCAGATGGTCTCTTAGAAGAATCGGCCCGAAACGAAATAAAAACATAAACGAGATTTTTGGAGGATTTCAGACTTCTTGACTGTTAATTGTTCTTTGATCCAAACGGCCGTGAACTCACAGTGACCGTAGAAGGAATCGAATGATTAGAACGAATCGAACATTCTTTTCCTTCTAGGAAGAAATAGATTCTTCGAGAAAAAAGATCCTTCTAGATTGGTTCTGTTGAGATAATATACAAGGACCCTGGCTAGGAGATCAGTTGGTCTGGGAGTTGGGCAGTTGAGTTTGTCTGGCAGTTGGAGTTGGCTTGGGCTGAGATCGGAGCGATTTGTTGTCGCTGAAACGAAAAGGGCTGTCCTGATATTTTCCGACTTGAAAAAGTTTGTCACCTAAAGTTTACTCAAAGTACTGAAACTCTAAGGACCATATAAAGACATTACCTATTAATTAAGCCGAGTCTCTCTCTCTCTCTCTCTCTCTCTCTCTCTCTCTCTCTCTCTCTCTCTCTCTCTCTCTCTCTCTCTCTCTCAAAATTAAGTAAACGGAATTGAATAAATAAGTAATTTGAAAAGAAACGACAAGTTTGTTATCAAATATATTTTACTACGAAAAATACTACGAGAGATGTTATGAATGAATGAGATTCCCCTGACCACTAGACACCTGTGGAGATAAAAGTAACTGGCCGTAACGAGAACCACTTGTCATGTAAAGTGATACTCCCTTGACCTGACACTGACCAACGAAAGAACTGCTGGAATCCCGTGAGTGTCATAAACAACCAAAAAGTTGAGGCGTGTGAAAACGTCTCCCGACTAGAGACCAGCGACCAGTGTATAAGTTTAATAGTGCACCCATGGAGTGCACGGTGTGCAAAGCCCCTAGTGTAAACCCCATTGTGACAACCCCATCGTGCAAAGAGCTCGTCATAACATTACATATACGATTTAGTGCCATGAAAAAGGCACAACGTTACACTATCTTTACTCATTGTATGAACCCGGATTCATATTTGCGTTTGTTCATTGATGAAAGATGAATGACGATTAGGGGATATGTCGTGTAAAGCAACGAAAATAAATCCTGGGTAAAAATTAATGATGGAATTCTTTAATCAAAAATATTTTTGAAATGTTGTTGGCAACCATCAGGCGTTAAGGAATAAAGAACATAAAAAATAAACATTAAACTGATTGAATGAATAATTATATACGTGAACTTTTTTTTACAAATGTGCACGGGCACACCGACAGAGTTATTTGAAGAATATATATAAGATTGTCACTGAGTAATATTTCATAAATATCAATTTTTGAATTAAGTGCATTGACAAGGAAAATAAATATATTGAGAATAGTTAATTTTAAAGTAAAATGAATCTTTATTTTGCAAACCATTCTAAATGTTTTACTTTCGACAACTCCATCTGCAGATTTGTGAATAACATTCTCAAAAAAATGTCAAATAATTCTGAGTGCATCTTGTCAACTCTTGTCAACTCCTACTACTGTGATAGATATGTTATTATTCATTGTTTATTCTGGTCTAGGTAGTTTGAATTAGACTCGACAGTCTCTAATTTACTTTAAAGATACACATTAATTTGTTGTTCAAATAAATTACATTCTTATTGGTAACAAAATAGCGTAATATTTTGAATAGGAGAAATTAAATCTCACAATCATTCCTTTACTCAACTTTTTCTTTCTTTCTTTCTCGTGTCCTTTTTTCTTCCTTTTGTTTCTTTATAATACAAATGGAATTGTCCATTATTTAGCTGAGGTGGCAACACGCATAAGAAATATGAATTCAGCTGATAACCATCACCAGAAAATCTGGATTTAATTTTTTGCATTTCATCTTGAACGAATTGGACGGTCCCATTTTTAACCAGAGTGTATTGCAAGAGATAAACGACCGTACAATTAAGGAACACAATATTGATATATAAAGGATTTGTATTTTTATAATAAACTGATAGTTTTATAATAAACTAATAGTTTTACTTTGAACCACGTGTAAGTTTTCATCAAAAATCAGAAAAGCGGAAGGTAATGTATGTCATTTAATCAATAAAGTGAATCACATTTTGAATCTAATTGCCTAATTAGTAAACAACAACAAGTAAACAAAGCAAGAATTAATAACTCAAGATTTTCGCAATGTTTAGGAGTTCTATTTTAATATAAACAGTGTGAACCGAAACATACATCTATATATATATATCAATACTCGTGTTCCTTAATAGGTGTCTTCTTCTTGGGCGGTCAAAGTAAGTGTGTTGCATACCCTTCTCATTACTTACTTCTTCTGTTTTCTGACATCTTAAGTTCTTCTAGGTATCTTCTAACGTCTGGACTTTCTTGGGGACTTCGGGTCTGGTCTTCTATTGGGGATTTCTCTTTATCAGAAGCCCTGTGTCATTGTTAGTTTTTAGAGGTAATAACACAAGACTCCGATTTGCTTTGATCTTACTTTATTTTTAAATCCCCAACCAGACATCTGCGCAGATTAAGACGGGAGCGCGTGTAACGCGACTTACCCTCCGTCGAGCTCGGCTGCGAGTCTCTAACTGACTGAAACTTACTTACTATCTAAACCGGAAGAGAGGGTCCTCTCTACCGGTTCTCACGGCTATCCACCGGAAGGAAGGATCAGGACAGGTCAAGCCTTGTCATTCAAATCCTTCAAGGCCATGGGCAGCAGCTTATAACGGCCATTTTGATTTCTACACTATTGCACATAAATATTAGGTATCTAATAATTATGTAACAAGTGGATCTTCTTTATCTCGGAAGTTTTGGTCTCAAAAGATTCGGAAATTGTTCACATAGACTGTGGCTTCTGCTGAGGAGAGGCGGGTATTGCCAGAAAAACAATCCTTATTTGATTAATATCTTGTTTAAAATGAAACCATTGAAATTGTCCAAGAGGAAATGCGAAAGTGTAAATCCTAATTATCTAGTGTTGCTTATCCACCGATCTTTTACTTATGAGTGTCGTCATCTCAGACAAATAATGGAGCTTCTGTTTTAATTTAAAGAAAGAAAGAAGAAATATGGACATATATGATAAATACTAATAATTGATACTATGTCGATAGCAAATAGAAGTTTGTTAAATACAATTATAGTCATATAACAGCTTACATGCGCAAGGCACCTACAGATACTTAGTTTCTGGATAATAGTAATATTCTATCACTAGCGGGACCTGTGGATATACCAGAGGATGATAATCTAATTATTACAATGCTTGATGATTTTACTTCAGAGATATTGCTAATAGTTCAATATTTAAAAAGTATAATCTTGATTTAACACTCTATCCCCCCCTCTCTCTCTCTCTCTCTCTCTCTCTCTCTCTCTCTCTATATATATATATATATATAAATATATATATATATATATATATATATATATATCATTTTTTCTGTGTAGAATGTAATTTTAGTAATTTAGGCTCCATGATTTAGCTGTGCTGACGACACTCATAAGAAATAAGAATTTAGTGGATAAGTAACACCAGATAATCAGGATTTACATTTTAGCATTCTATTAAGAGCGATTAGGACTTTCTTTTTTAATCAGAGGTTGTTTCCAAAGGACACGCGAGTATTGATATACAGATAATTTGTATTTTTATATTCAAATGAACAAATAGTTTAACTATGAACCACGTGTTGGTTTTCATCAAAAGATTAAAAAGCGGAAGGTAAATATATATTTATCAACCCCTCCGCACGAGCAGGATGCGACACAAGGTCAATTTCTTAAGCGGAGTTTAACAGGTTGATTCTCCTAGACCGGTTGCCTAACCAAGGTTAAAGAGCCCAGTCTGCCCTACTATTTACCCATAGCTGGAGGGAGAGTAGGATTCATACCTTTCCCAAGGGTATTAGCGCTATGTGAAATGCCGACAGCTTCGTCCAGGAATTGAACTCGCATTGACGAGTCCATTTCCTACGACTCTAACCACGACTCTAGCGGAAGGTAATATAAGTCATTTAATCAATAAAGTGAATCACTTGCCTAATTAGTATACAACAACAAGTAAACAAAACAAGAATTAATAACTCAAGATTTTTGTAATGTTTGGTTGGTTTGGTTTGTTTTGTTTTACGGCATATCAACCTCAGTGGGTCATTTAATGCCGATAAAGTTTTGAAATAAATCAATTCTTAATGGATAATACAATTTTGTTTATCAACTCATGTTTTTCTATTTAACCCATAGATGGGACCCTAACAGGTACTACCACTCCGGGTCAGAGTGGACCAGGGAGCAATGGTGATGAAGGGGTGCTCCACATTCCCCAAACTTCCAAAACTGGAACCTCACCATCAGATAGAGTTTAACGTCATTCCCAGGACATGTAAACCCGCAGCCACCGCCTTCTAGCATCCATATGATAAAAAGGGGTTGGGGCTTGCCATAAGGGCAACATGGTTGGGAGAATCATATAGGTGCTAGGGCTTAACATGACCAGCCGATTGATCGGAGGAGGTCTCTCCGACCGCCCGTCTAGCCCAAGATAATGCCAAAGTGGAGTATTGCATGCCATGAACTGCTCATCAACCTGGGCTCTATCCTTAGGCATCACGGGTCGCCACCCACGGCCAACAGGTGGCCCCATTGGGGGAGTCTTACCCCTCTGCAGAGGTGCAGTCGGTGCATTCTAACGCCCCAGCCGACAGGGCGGGTAATGTTTGTGAGTTCAATTTTAATATAAACAATGTGAACCGCACCATAAATTCATTATCTGCTGTTCTTTCGTAGAACTTTATTTTATTACATAACTTACGTAATTCATTACAATTTCCTCTGTGCCTTGTCGAGGCTAAAGTTCTATTGGCTTTAAAAACGACTAATGAGTTAAAATTAAACCAGCTCTCGGCAACAGAAAACCCAACTGAATTTTGGCTAAATGTCAATTACGTACAAAGCCACCATCACACTCTTACATAAAACAATCACTTAACTAATACTCATGTTCAAACTAATAGAAATTACATTAACATAAAGAACAAACATTTTATCCAATTAAACACCTTCAGCAAGAAGAAACAACAAAGGATTTTAGAACTGATTTCAGATTAAACTAATCAAAACACTTTTTAGTACAATTCCCCATCAAAAACCTGTAAAGTACAAATTAGACTGAATATTATAAAATAATGAGGTTGAAAAACACAAAAATTGTATAATAAAAATCATTGACAAATGGATTTATATTGTAAACATTATTTACAATGCATTTTTATAGTAAAAGTCATTCCCAGTGCCTTTTTATTGAAAAAATTATTCCCAATGTATTTTTATAGTAAAAATCATTTCCAATGATTTTTTTATAAAAAAAATAATTTTCAATGCATTTTTGTAGTAAAAATAATTTCCAATCCATTTTTATAGTAAAAATCATTTCCAATGAATTTTTTATAGAAAAAATCATTTTCAATGCATTTTTGTAGTAAAAATCATTTCCAATCCATTTTTATAGTTAAAAAAATGATTTTAGTACAATTCCCTTCAAAAACCTGTAAAGTACAAATTAGACTGCAGATTGTAAAATAATGAGGTTGAAAATCCCAAATTTTTGATAAGAGTGGAAAGTTATGTCGTATGAAAGGCTACCCGTCGATGGATACCAACAGAAGAACAAGTGTTTTAGAAAGATAAAGAGTGATTAATTTGCAGTCGGGATTTAGTTTTTGAAGAGAACAGAGTAAGCTGAGTGCTTGTCCTCCAAGGCATTTTTACTTGGGATAATTAAAATTTAAGGAGAGACTAACATCAGCTATAGTTTTCCAAAGTAAGTGGTGTCTTGTTCTTGGGCGGTCAAAGTAAGTGGAGCTTCTTTCTCTCGAAAGTTTCGGTCTCGAAAGATTCGGAAATGGTTCATGTAGAATGTGACTTCTGCTGAGGAGAGGCGGGTATTGACAGAAAAACATCCTTATTTGATTAATACCTTGATATAGTGACAAGATTTTCTGATCACGTAGTTACATCTTTTTTTTCTTCTTTTTTTTTAGTCAGAGTGAACCTGGGTACTTCATCCTCCCCAGATCTCCAAAAGAGGAGCCTCACCATTATATGTAGTTCATTGACATACACGGAAAACCCACTTCTGAATTTGGGCTATTCCAAGTGGTAGAAGGAAATAAATGAGTTCAGAAAAACAATCATGTCGTGCTGCCAAAACGAATTACCGTCTCTCTCTCTCTCTCTCTCTCTCTCTCTCTCTCTCTCTCTCTCTCTCTCTGTATCTGTCTCTCTGTCTCTCTCTAACCGACTCTATCCACCATCACCTCTGTAGGGTCCTCCGAACAGTATCCAGAATCCGCGCTGATTCGATTGATGTAGATTTCTTCAGGTCAACCTACACTCGTATCAGCATGTTTAGGTGTCCACTGGGGGATCTCACGTGAGTTCGTCTTTGCTTCTCCACTATGCCTTGTTCGTCTTACTCGGATATAATAAACAGATGAAAATAGATATGTAAATGCAACAGAAACAATATCAAGTAGTCGCAACTGCATAGGAAATTGCTCTAACCATTTCATAGGAAACAAGTGCGAGATATTCTTGAACTTCGTGAAACAGACCGAATACAAAACCAGACAAGTAAACAAGATAAGATACTCATTATAACTTACTGATATTCTTATTCTGAATTGTCAGAGATGGTGGAGCAGATGAAGCCATACCCGTCAAAAATGAATTAGCAAGAATTAAAAGGAAACAGACTCGTCCAGGATTTTTAATGGGGCCACCCATTTCCTTTTATTTGACGATAGCCATAACGTTAAGCACACATCAATCGTAGTTAGATATACAGATAAATTGATGAATAAATAATAATAATATAATAATAATCCAACAGAATAGTAAATAGATAATAATGACCATAACTCTAATAATAATAATAATAATAACTGGGAATTATGCAAGAAATTAAATGACAAAATGTATATGAAACCATCTGTTTTGAGAACAAAAGCACAAAAACTTGAAATTAAACGGATCACCTTATCCCAGCAAGAAGACCAGACCTCAGTGTTGATTAACAAAAAAGAAAGAACTTGTCAACTGGTGGATTTTGCAGTGCCAGCGGATCACAGGGTGAAGTTAAGGAAAATGAAAAAAATGACAAATATCTGGACCTTGCCAGAGAGCTGAAAATTTATGGAATATGAAAAGTGAAAGTTATACCAATTGTATTGGTGCACTTGGAACAGTCCCAAAAGGATTGGAAAAGGGTTTGGAAAGTTTGGATATCAGAGGAAGGATTGAAACCATTCAGAAAACTGTACTGCTGCAATCTGCCAGAATACTCAGAAGAGTCCTGGAGACCTGAGGAGACTTGCTGTCACTCAGACTCCAGTGAAAGACCATCAGCTAACGTAATTGAAAACTCAAAAGTAGTAAATAATAATAATAATAATAATAATAATAATAATAATAATAATGTTGGAGCATTGAATTATATCCTATATATATATATATATATATATATATATATATATATATATATATATATCAAAACATATTCCAATCCTCGTGTGTTCACAACCTTCTCTGACAGTAATCATCACACACTGACCTACAATCTGATTATCATATTCTTCAAACGACCCACCTCCCCCTAAAAAATACCATACCCCACAGACTAAACCATCACCTTTTTTCACTCCCCTCTCTATCATACACACCCAAACCCTCTCCTCTTTCCATCAGCTTACCCTCACCTTTTCAGTATAAAAGTATATTGTAAAAGCACTTGTCTCAATAAATTCAGAGGAATCCTCAACTTAACACCAACGCAAAATATCAATTGTATATAGTTGCTGTGTTGGTATATCCACTTTTTCCTCTATTTTCAACCACATTTTGTCGAATTTAGCCAATCCTTCACCCCTCATATGTACATATATTTTATATATATATATTATATGTGTGTGTGTGTGTGTGTGTATTTGTGTGTGTATGTGTGTGTGTGTGTTGTGTTGTGTGTGTGTGTGTGTGTGTAGCCGTTTAAAAGAAAACGATTAAAAATGAATAAACACTCAAGCCTGTAGATTTAGTTAAAATAGAATAACCTATGAGAGTATATCTAAGAGTAACCATATATATATATATATATATATATATATATATATATATTTGGTTGAACTCGAGTGACAATTCCTGTCGTACGAGTTTTCTGTCAATCCTTTCAAATCACCTTGAAAGGTTTGAACTGAAACTCGTTCGACTTGATTGTCACTCGAGTTCAAACAAACATGTTTAAAAAGATGCTGCCAAAATACACTCATATATATATTTATATATATATATATATATATATATATTATATATATATATATATATATATATATATATATATATATATATTTCGCTGTCTAATGATAACACCTAAAAGAGAAATCCAACAAATAGATTTATTTTTAAGTTGTGTGGCTTTCGTCTTGCCATAGACGAGGACATAGTGCCGAATATTTACTGCAATAACGATGACATCGCCTCGTATCAACCATCTAAAAAATCATAATGTTTGATGTTGTTTTCCTTCCGCACCGATTCACCTTTTTACTCGACCTGCCCAGGCTATCTTTTGTCGAGATCAATTCGTTCGAAACGGCCTCCTATCTTCGACGGCGGTCCGATTCGAGAATAGAAAAAGTTCGGCTTTTCAGTCTAAAATTAAAAGATCTTGCAAACATGTAAAAATGTCACTGCTGCTATTGAACTGTGTGGCTTATCACGAACGGGAAATGTAATGAACAGAATCAATTTGGCAGTGGAGATCAATAAATTGGAAAAACAGCACGTGGCATTCAGCATGACTTCTGTCTGATATTGCTACCAGTTGTAGTAGGAGTAGTAGTAGTAGTTAGTAGTAGGAGGAGGAGGAGGAGGAGTATTGGCGGGAAAATAGTAGCGCTATTAGCGGACATCATCATGGCGGTTAGACCTTGTTATAAGATGTAGTAGTGATATCTCACTCAAGCAGAAGACGGAGAAGAAATTAAATAGGAAGTAGTAACCGATATTGTAAACTTTGAAGGAGAAAATGAAGAAAAAAGAAAAAGGTGGAAGAATGAAACGAAGAAAAGGAATGAGAATAGAATGAATGAGAGAATGAATGAAAATAATACGAAAATGAAAGAAAATGAACAAGAAAAGAATAAATTAAAACAATGAAGTAAGACGAATGAGAAAATGAAAGAGAATCAATTAGAAGAATATTAATGAAGACGAAGAAGAAAATAAGAGAACTAATGAGAGAAGAATGAAAGAGAAAAAGTAGGAAGACGAATAAAAAAATGAAAGAAAAGAAATAAGAAAATAATGCATGAGAAAATGAAGGAAGACGAATAAGAAAAATAAATAGGGGAAAGGAAGGGAGATGAATAAGAAAATGAAAGAAAACGAATAAGGAAAGCATGAATGAGAAAATGAATCAAGACGAAAAAGAAAATCAAAGAAAACGAATCAGAAAAGAAAGAAGGTGAAAATGAAGGAAGATGAATAAGAAAAACAAGGGAAACGATTAAGAAAAGAATGAATGAGAAAATAAACGAATGAGGAAGGAAGGAAAAATGAATAAAGGCAAAAAGAATAAGATGAAGCAACTGAAGAAAATAGGAAATAATAAGCAATAAAAAAAATGCAAATAAAAAATGTGGAGGGGGGGTGAAAAATCCAGAGGACTGAAACGGACAGTTAGGGTTTTAAAAAAAGGAATTAACAGCTAAGGTGATGAAAAAGAACAACGGTATCAGTTAGTACAAAAGAAAGAAAGCGTGAAGGAAAAAGAAAATGAATTATAATGAAGAATAATAAAAAGGCGAAGAATGAAAGTGATGAAGAAGAAACGAGGAAAGGTGAATAAAGATGAACAGAGTGGAGAGGGAATGGAATATATAAAGAAATGGAAGGGAAACTAAAAGAGTAAGGGTGAGGATAGGTAATATATATATATATATATATATAATATATATATATATATATATTATAATATATAGAGAGAGAGAGAGAGAGAGAGAGAGAGATTTTATATATTATATATGTATATAGGGGCCGAGTTAGCTCAGTCGGTAGAGCGTTCGACTAGAAACCACAAGGTTCCTAGTTCGATACCGGCCCTCGGCAACTCAGCGTATGAGAAGCACATGGATCTGTGCGGTATAGAAAGGAGCTGATGGTAGGTGTAGCGCTCTACCTCAAACGCAAAAAACTATCTCCTTGGTCTAGCGCTAAAGAAAAGGGATAGGCTCCCTCACTGTCCGGCTAATACCGACATTAGGCCGCCCCGACAACTTAACTTTAATATCTATCTATCTATCTATCTATCTATCTATATATATCTATATCTATATATATATATATATATATATATATATATATATATATATATATATATATGGATACATAGATAGATAGATAGATAGAATTGAATTAACGTAATGTGGACATGCAATCAATATTTGGTTACATACAGTTTATCGCTTAGGCAATCTGTCTGCTTGGAAATATAGCACCCATATTATATATATATATAATATATATAATATATATACATATATTATATATATATATATATATATATATATAACCACTTTTGTATATTTACCCGTCAGAGGGTTTACAAATACGCACAAACCCCAAAGGTAATTTAGTCCCATAATATCGTATTTGAGATGATAATTGAACATGTGCACTTTTATTTGCAAAAACTTTTCATATTAGCTATATATATATAATATATATATATATATATATATATATATAATATACTATAATAATGGTACACGGTAATAAACTACTCTCGAGTTTCACCATAATGATCTTCAGGGTTAAATCCACTGGATTAATCAAGATATTGATTAATTGCAGTTGATTACACGTGTGTATTTAATCAACTGCAATTAATCAATATCTTGAATAATCCAGTGGATTAATCCCTGGAGATCATTATGGTGAAACTAGAGTAGGTTACTACCGTATACAATTATCATAATAAATTTACTCTACAAACGTATTGAGCACTTTATATTTGTTATACCGCTGCCTTATCATTGTGAATCTTGCATCAACTAACCATTGTGACCTGTTTAACCGGTAAGTCACCTTTTTCCACAAAATACATATAATATATATATATATATATATAGTTACCCTTTATTATATCATTATTATGTGTGTGTGTGTGTGTGTTTGTGTGCGTGTGTACGTCTTTGCGTGTGGGTGGGTGAATGCTCTCAAAAAAGAGAAAAGGAAAAAAATGTTTTAATGAAAAGCAAAGTAAAACAAAGAAAGGAAAGGATACAATATATCTTATTATAATGGAGATTGTGTGTTTTTCTGTCTGTAACCGAAACTATAATCCTACTCAAGTCACAATTCTCTTAGTTATTGACATCACATTCTCCATGATTTTATTTTTATCTAAACCTCAATTATTAATAAAATTGTCTTACATTATTAATACTGTTTATGTCTAATACTAACAACATGCAATTATATTCTATATATACAATAAAATAGCGATTTATAGTGTGAAGGAAGGCTAATTTGCATATTAATATTAAAAAATCGAATTTAATAAATATGTGCTTAATATTATTGATTTCTAACTGTTTGGTTTTATTTTAATGAATATAAGCAAAAATCTCTTCAATGAATCTTAAATGAAATCCATTAACAAGATAAAATAACTGTCATTTTTTTTTCTTTACTTCCTCTTTTAACTAAATACTTAAATTAGAAAAATATCAATGAAAGACGAGAGTGATGAAGAGTAAGTTTCAGTTGTTCATTTTTTATTATACTCCCTCTGTTTCAAATCTTTTATTATATCTGTTTCAAATCTTTTTATCTGTATTCTTATTTAGTTTCATTAGCCTTTCTAATTTAATACATATTTTATTACATTTAAAACTTAAATACTTGCACCCGGAGGGTGCATATATTTGCTAGTTATTATAATGAAGATTTTATGTGTTTCTATCTGTAACCGAAACTATATTATTACTCAAGTTGAGATCAAAAAGGAAATGTAAAAAATCATGGGAATTGAAGAAACTTGAAACTGGGCATCTCAACTATCATAATCGTGAACAAGAAAAAACATCTTTAGTTACTATTTGTTTTCATTTCAACAAGAAACACATGAAGAAGGCTGGCGGGAACATCAGCCGAAACAATAAAGATGAGCAAAAATGTTTGAAAGATTCAAATATTATACATCATTAGTTCGATTTTCAATAAGAGCTTAATTCTTCTGACTTTGTACACAATAAGGTGAACTTATTTAAGAATAACATTAAGCACAAAATAATAGAAATAAATAGCAGGTGGAGAAACAACATTGCTGTTTATACGAACGATCAAAGAAACCCATGGTTATCTAATAAATAATAAAATTAATGAAATAGGTTCATTCATTGGATTTCAGTCTCGGAAGACTATGATAAAGTTGTTGTGTGCCTCTGAAGATACAGCGCCTCCTGTGACTGTGACCACAGATTTTGCATTTGTAGGTTGTCCCTGTAGATAATGATGTTCCGATGCTTTGTTTCCGTTGCTTTCTTCTGGACCTCTTATCTTCCTGGTGTTGTATCAGGGTAACGTCTGACATGTACAGTCCTCTATGGAGATTCTGCCGCCACCGAGGCCAGTCTTGAGCCAAATTTTCCCAGCTGGAAGGGACAATGCCAAAGCACCTGAGATCATTTTTGCAGACATCCTTGAATCGCAGTAGGGGGCGACCAATCTGTCTTTTACCAGACGTAAGCTCTCCATAGAGGATGTCATTCGAGATTCGTCCATCATCCATCCGACGTACATGACCCAGCCATCGGAGAAGACGTTGTCTCAGTAGAGAGTACAAGCTGGGGAGTTGAGCTCTCTCTGGGAATGAAATAGGTTATAATACCTTATAAACATATGGGCCTAAGTTTAGTTCGTTCATCTTTTATCTTATCCCCATTAAAGATGGCTCTTTCTTCTTGTGTGCTGGTTGAAATGAAATTTAAGGAACGAGAAAGGAAAGAGACAAAGGCAAGAGGTAGTTTTATGACTTAGGCTTTATTGAACGGGCATAGTCGGTCGTGGTAAGGGGAGATATCCCCTGGCCATGAAACGACTACACTCAGTTGCGGCCTAAATTCAAATGACCGAGGTATGCTTTTGGGGGTAGGGAGTCAGTACTTTTTTGTCGGACCTGCTCAAAGGGTTCTTCCTGTCAAAGGTTCCATAGGAGTTTGCTGTTTTTTTTTAAATTTTATTTTTATCTTCGTTTTTTTAATCCCCGCAAACACACAAATACTCAGAAGCAACTAAACAAATAAGCCATGACGTACAGAGAGAAATACGCCTATATATGTAAAAATCTCAGTCATCGGGGCGGCCTAATGTTGGTATTAGCCAGACAGCGAGGGAGTATATACCCTTTTCACTAGCGCTAGACCAAGGAGATTATTTTAGCATCTCAGGTGTAGCGACACACCTACCATCAGCTCCTTACTCAGCCGCATAGATCCCTGTGCTACTCATAAGATGAGTTGGCGGGAGCCGATATCGAACTAGGAACCTAGTGGTTTCTAGCCAAACACTCTACCGACTGAGCTAAAATCCATCAATATAGGTAGGTAGTGTTATATACGTAAGTTCAATAAGTTCGTAGCTTGATAATGGAAAAAGTACGTTATACACTTTGGTAAGTCAATCTTGTTTCTAGAAAGTCCCTTGATTTATAGTCACGAAATCAGTATTATATATTGGATCGATGGCTTAGGCTTATTCGAGCTTCTAGTACTTCGCATTATGTTTCAATTTGGACGTTACCAAGTTAATACCGATGTGTATATTGACGTATTTTATATGAAGGATTACGGTGACCTATGCACGAACATATATAGTATATTTTGAACTCGTCTCCCCGAGTTCAAATCCTGGACGTGTTAATTGCATTTCACTTAGCGCTAATACCCTTGGGAACAGGTATGAATCCTACACTCCCTACAGCTATGGGTAAATAGCAGGGCAGACTGGGTTCTTTAACCATGGCTAGTTAACCAGTCTAGGAGAAGAAAAACTCTGAATTCAAACCTGTTGAACTCCGCTTAAGAAATTGACTTCGTGTCGTATCCTGCTCGTGCGGAGGGGTTGGTAAATATATATACATAATATATTTTCTATGAAGGCGCGTGGTGTAATGGTTAGAGTCGTGTGAAATGGATTCGTCGACCTCAGTTCAATTCCTGGGCGAAGCTGTTTGCATATCTCATGGCGCCAATACCCTTGGTAAAGGTACGCATCCAATGCTCCCTCAACTATGGGTAAATAGCAGGGCATATTGTGCTCTTTAACCATGGCTAGGTAACCAGTCTAGGAGAATGAAAACTGAATTCAAACCTCTTAAACTCCGCTAAAGAAATTGACCTTGTGTCACATCCTGCTCGTGAAGAGGGGTTGGTAAAATCTATATATTATTGTTCTCGATAAATGAATGGGTAATTTATAAGGAAGACCGTCCCGATCTCCTGCCTCAAAAAGTTCTAGCTGGTGACTGTTAAAATAACGACCCAACCTACGTTGTCGCGGCGGTGTTACTTGAAAGAAAACAGCCAACTTAGGGCGTTAAATGTATTTTAGGGATGGGGCTTCTTTTTTGTCGTAATTCTTATTTATTTATCGTAATTTGTCGTAATCCTTGTTTATTCATCGTAATTTGTCGTAATTCTTATTTATTTATCGTAATTTGTCGTAATTCTTGTTTAGATATGAAGGTGGATGTATAGTTTTGAATAAAATGGCATAGATAGATAGATATGAACAAATGGAGATAGATAGATAGATAGATAGATAGATATTTCGACAAGTAAATGTATTTGGGAGGTGTCGCGTCTTTTTGTCGTAATTCCTGTTTATTTAAACTAAAACAAGACATTAAACAAACATGAATAAAAGAAAATCTTAGTATTTAAAGTAATATAGATAAATATGAACAGATAGATAGATAGTTAGATAGATATAGTTTTGAATAGACTGAGATAGATAGATAAACAAAAAAATAATATAGATAGATATGAGCAAATGGAGATAGATAAAATGTGATTCCTAAAAAATGCATAAATGAATAATATATGATGCATAGTATATGAGAATAATACGAAGAAAAGTAAAAATAAAGCCATTTTGTTTTGGATGGGTATAATTACCAACACATGAACATGTATCATACATTAAAATGAAACTGGTCCTCTGTGGTTACCATCCCTACTTTTCCATAAAGTGACCGTTTCTCTCAATAGCAATGTTCCATTTTCACATGAAAGCAGATATCCCTGCCCCATAAGATTCTGTTGACTGTTTTTTTAGCCACTTCTTCATTACATACTTCACTTTTTCGTCACTGGAATAATGTTTGCTTCTCAAACCTTCTTTAATTGGTGTTACATAATTGTTAGTACTCTAACACTTAATTACATTAGTGTAGATACCAAAATGGCTGTTATAATTTGCAGCCGGCGGTCTTGGAGGATTGAGTGACTCGGCTTGACATCAGTCTGATCCTCCTTCTGGGGGATACCGTAAGAATCGGTGGAGAAGACCCTCTTCCGGATTAGATTAGAAAGAGAGTTTAGTTCAGTATCGGCCAAACCACGAAGGTGGTAAGTCGTGTTAAGCGCACGGCCGACTCAATCTGCGAAGGTAGTCTGGTGGGTATTTTGGAATAAAATATGATCTAAAGCAAATCGAAGTCTTGGGTTATTATCTAAAAACTACCAATGGCACAGGGCTTCTGATAAAGAGAAATTCCCAATGGAAGACCAGACACGAAGTCCCCAAGACGAAGTCCAGACACTAGAAGAACATAAGATACCAAAGATGAGCAGAAGAATAATAGAAGTAAAGAGAGTATACAACATTTGGCCGAAGAGATGATAGTCTGAAGGCGCTAAATTTGATGAGCATGGTGGATGCAGTAAAGTTGTCCACCCTAAATTATTTAGATTTAAGAAAGCTACCTGAGACCGAGAGTCATATTCACAATGATCCCAGTATGTTATAAACTGAAGACAGGGAGTTATGGTTCCATGCCTTTCTTAAAGCTCGTACTGTCATGCGAAATGTGCAGCCTGTGGTAAATTACGAACTCTATTATCTAGTTTTATTTAACGTACTGAGAAACGTGACTGAACTTGGCAATTCATTGTACAACTTGAGACGAAAGGAAACCGTAAAGAAACGAGTCTTTTGAAAATGCCTCTCGACATCAGGTAATTTTCTTAAATGAATAAATCGAAAGAGCCTCTCGAAAGAGACACAGTAATTTTTCCAGATTTGAATACCATGTTCGCTAAGTTTTTTTTTTTCTCTTCCTTTTATTCCTATTGCTTGTGATAGTTTCCTTCAGACAGAAAACAAGCTGGAGTTGATTTCAAAGTACCTGCTCTAGGAAGACTGATTTAAAAAAAAAGAAAAAGAAATAAATACCCTCCCACCAAAGTATTTGCAGAATTGATAGGTGGAAAATTTGATGACTTTAAATGACCAATGTTTTGATTACAGTCTGCAGTTTTAATGTTTTTTTTTTTTCTGTTTTAACTTAAAAGATTTATATCTGGAAGCGATAACATTCACGTTTCTTTCATCTTTTCTTTTCTTTATTGTTTTTTTTATTTATTTAGCCTTTTTTTCTATGTTCTTGGTTTAATATTTCTTCATTTCTTTCACTTGATCTAGTGTATCTTTCTCTCCCATCTCTCTCTCTCTCTCTCTCTCTCTCTCTCTCTCTCTCTCTCTCTCTCTATCTATCTATCTATCTATCTATCTATTTAAACGAAAACCTTGATTGAACTATCAATCGTTATAAGAATCGAATCATCATAATGTGGTATATACACATGTCGTCTCAGTTGAATATTGAAATAGGAAAAAAACAAACATTTTGTCATGTATTGAATCTTTTGTCTTATATCGTGGGGACTCGCATTTTTCTTGTGTGAAAACTTCCCTTCAGCTAGGTCCGTGGCAACCCATGTCGATTAAAAACAATTCAGCAACTTCAGGTCAACAAATGTTTATTTTGGCCGTGACACATCCTAGTAGTAGTCCTTACGCAGAGAGAGATAGAAATAATTTTACAATAACAGAATCGCTTAAATTAGATACAATAAGTTGGTGAACCTCGAACTCAACTCTCAGCTCTGGAAAGGAAGAAAGAAAGGAATGTTTTTTTTATAACCCATTCAGCCGGAGTCGTGTGTCTCCTCAATATACCATTCGTGGTCAGAGTTCGCTCTCTATCCTCCCATTCGACTATTCACCCTTTCTTTTATAATTTACCGATAATCAGCTGATTATTTCTCATGTCTTATTTTCATTCCATTGTATATTGTCAAATTGCTACGCTGGAATTTTAGTCAAAACAATAAGACATTCCTCTGGGCAGTGTTTATAATTCTTCTGATAATATTTAACCCCAGCAAATCTCTGATGGAATTCCAAAAAGAACCATTCCAAATTAATTTTATATTGTAAAATATTTTTCACACTGTTACGATTTTTAAGACCATCCTTAGGCTTATAGCTCCGTTCATCAATGTCGAATAACGTGCAAATGAACGGCTGTCAATATCAGCGATTAAATAGTTAACTAACCACATATACGTGCTGTTGTTTGGGTGGAGTTTAAACTATGTGACCTTGCCGAGTCTATAAGTTTAAGTGGTGGATTACAGCAGGCATTATATTAAAATAATCCAACACAAAATAGTTATTTCCTTCTTCTTCATTCATTTTTTTTAATAAAACGGATCCTTTTTCGAACCTTAATTATCCAAGGCCCCTCTAATAATGTAACACTTTCAGAAACTCAAATAAGGACGTATATATGTCGGTTAATACAAAGAGGAAACAATGTATGTTTTAGACTTGACCAGAGAAATCAATAATTCATTTAATGAAAATACAACAACCATTTCTCAATGTGTTATCACTTTATTACTGATTGTATTGGCACATCAAATTAGCGTTGTCTTCAATGCAAATTCCCTTGTTATAATTCTTATTAAGATGCATAATTATAATTCTGAAAATTAATTGCAAATGTATCTGCAATTGCATTAACACGGCATTACCATTTAAAATGCAGTAACCGTTTACATTATGAATTCAAACTTCATTATCGTTACTTTAGAATACTTACCGAATATCCATATGAACGCGAGGATTTCAATCAGCACATCTAAATGATATTCGTATGGACAATAGGTTTCATAATTAAATGAATCTAACAGCGTAAAACACATTAGTTTGGACTATAAATATAACTTATATTCGGTCAGCCCATACCCAATACGATGAATCATAAAAAAGGAAATCATGTTTTTATGTATAAGACGCACCTTCTTTTTGGAGCAGAAACATTTAGACACATTTTTTAGCATCCCTCCGTCTGCTAAAGACGATGGCTTAGTGTCCATTTTTGTATTTAACTGCATCAGCACGAGTGACTGAACAGGCCAAATTTTAATGACAATGCAAAGTGACTGCAAAAAAATAGTAATGCTTGATGGAGTTGCGGTTATCTCTCCTTTCTTCTGGCTCTCTTTTCTGTGGCGACTTCTTTCCTCTCTTTTTGTACTCCTTTTCGTACCTTATTTGACAAAGAGTTGCCAGGATACTCGGTTTTCTGCACAAAACCCCCATGTGTTTGTGTTGAGGTGGTATGTCTATGTTCTACTTGCAGACGTTTTTAAAGCGTAGGCGTGGTCTCCCTACCGGTCGGGATCCTTCTACAAATTCGCCATACAGTTGGTCTTTGGGGATGCGGCCTCCTGACATGAGCAAGCTAGTGCAGCATCTCTCGCAGATGCTGTTCATGTTGCTCGGTCCAGCATGTCTGTGTTTTGGTACTTTGACTTGTCAGTGAATACGTTGGATGCGGCATAAACATTTGAGGTGGGAATTGTCTAGTTTCCTCTCGTGGCTTTAAAATGTGGTCCACGCTTTGCTGCTATAGATGAACCTGGACCAAATTCTCAGACAAGAGAGGAAACTGGACAATTTCCACCTCAGATGCCTCTTCTTATGAACAAATATTTTGGTAGCGCGTGTTGTAATTGTTGCCATCATGGGAAATCGACACAACGAAACGAGTTCAAATCCTGGACGAGATACTTTGCTTTTCACATAGCGCCAATAACATTGGAAAAGGTATGGATCAAACTAGTCACCGTTCAGCTATAGGTTAATAGAAATGCGCACCGGAATCTTTAGCCTTGGCTAGGTAAACATCTAATTAAAATCTGTTAAATCTTTGCTTAAGTAATTAATTTTTATCCATTCAACATTTTCCTTCCTATACCTGCTTATTTTTACAATATATATATATATATATATAATATATATATGTGTGTGTGTGTGTGTGTGTGTGTGTGTGTGTGTGTGTGTGTTTAATTACAAACAAACATACATACATATATAAATACGAGGTTCATTCAATAAATAAAGTTATTTATTTGTCAAAGAGAAATATGATATTTTTTATGATTTTTTGTTCCAGAAATGTGTACTCTACGTTGTTTGAAATTAATCTCTAGCAAACATTATTTTAATCTCGCAAAATACTTGTTTTTGAAAATATAGGCAAATCAAAAAGAATACTCCAGGCCTGAACATAGCCCTATCAGCAAATGGTAAAAAAAAAATCAAGAAAAAAACGGTCCAGGCACAGTCCTCTAAGACATAACAATTGATTTTCTTGAAAGGCTGAAACTGTGTATAGTGCTCCTTAATGCCATATCCTAAGGCAAAAATCAACATATTTATTGAATGAGTATATATATATATATATATATATATATATATATATATATATATGGGGGGGATTCTGCAGAAATTTCCCAGGAAATCTTTCTGCTTTTTATAAGTTCAAGGGTCAGGATTGGGTTACTGGCTAGTGGAGTTATCGTGTTGCAGTGGCCATTGAATTTGACCACAAACATCTCCGCAAATGTAAACAAGGTAACGACCTTTTCAACACCAACAACTGGAATTCTTTGCAGATGTGACAATGTATGTCAGTAGGAGTTAACGTACTTCATGTAAAAAAAAAGAAACCCAATTCAGTACGATCATTAAATAACCCTTAAACACGCTTGTGTCGATCGCTTTGTTTATTGCAAACTATTGGATTTAATAAAGATCTGAATACATATGAAGGTTCAAAATTGACCTGATAGTGGGGAGAAATACGAATATCACTACATTCGTAGTTAAGACATGTTTATTTACATATTATTCAAACTAGCCAGAATATGCGCCCTCCTGGCTTAAGTATTTAAGTTTTAATATAAAGAAATATATTAAATTAGAAGGACTAACAAAATTAATATGAACGCCTATAAAAAGATCTTATTTTAATTTTATTTTAATTGGTTTCTATATAAAATCATTCACAGGATTGATTTTAATACGTTTTAGATTAAAGCAATAATATTAGTAATTATTTATTAAACCTGGTTCTGTTCAAACCATGATGCAAATTAACCAGACCATATAATATGTAAACCTCTATTTCTTAGTGATATATAACACACATTGCAAGGATCCAAATGCACTTCTTCTTCTTCTTCTTCTTCTTCTTCTTCTTCTTCTTCTTCTTCTTATATTATTATTATTATTATTATTATTATTATTATTATTATTATTATTATTATTATTATTATTTACTCCTTTTGAGTTTTCACATCAGCATTAGCTGATGGTCTTTCACTGGAGTCTGAGTGACAGCAAGTCTCCTCAGGTCCCCAGGACTCCTCTGAACATTCTGGCAGATTGCAGCAGTGCAGTGTTCTAAATGGTTTCAATCCTTCCTCTGATATCCAAACTTTCCAAACCCTTTTCGAATTCCTTTAAGACCGTTCCAAATGCACCAACTACAATTGGTATGACTTTGACTTTCATATTCCATAACTTTTTCAGTTCTCTGGCAAGGTCCAGATATTTGTCCATCTTTTCGTTTTCCTTCATCATCAACCTGTAATCTCCTGGGACTGCAAAATCCACCAGTTGACAAGTTCTTTCTTTTTTATTTATCAACACTAGGTCTGGTCTTCTTGCTAGGGTGAGGAGATCCGTTTTTATTTCAAAGTCCCAGAGAATTTTATGCGTTTCGTTCTCAAGAACAGATTCTGGTTTATGCATATACCATTTTGTTGTGTGGTCAAAATTTATTTTTTTTGTATAATTCCCAGTGGATCACCTTCCCAACCCAGTTGAGTCTAGTTTTGTATTCTCGTTGTGCTAGTTTGCTACATTCGCAGAGTATATGGTTTACAGTCTCATTTCTATTACCAGAAAGTCTACATTTACTATTTGTTGGGTCGTATCAATTTTCGCTTTTATATAGTTTGTCCTTATGGCATTATTTTGTGCAGAAATTATTAATGATTCTGTTTCTCTTTCTTAATCATGTCCAAGTCTTTCCATGTGTATTATTATTATTATTATTATTATTATTATTATTATTATTATTATTATTATTATTATTTTGAGGCAAATCTAACACAGATTTTCATAGAGGCATCGTTAATAATTGCGATTTATTCTATGTATTAATGATTCTGAGTATAACTAAATATTCATTGATAAACTTACATAATTCCTGAAATGACTGTGACATTAGCAGTGACATAGTTTCGTTTACAGACCAATAGAGACCGAATCTCTATTATTAGTAGAAATATGTCTATCCAAATTGGAGTACGTCTTATAAAAACAATGCGTTATATACACCATCAAATATTGTATGCGTCCTGTCTTGCTTTGTATTCCGTTCTGCTAGTTTGCTACATTCACTTAATACGTGGTTTATAGTCTAATCTCTGTCACCGCACAGTCTACATTTAACGTTTTGTTGCGTCTTATCAATTTTTGCTTTGATATAATTTGTTTTTATGTCATTATTTTGTGCAGCAATTATTAGTGACTCAGTTTCTCTCTTGAGGTTTCCTCTTCTTAACCATATCCAAGTCTTTTTATGTGCAACCTCTCCGATTTGTGGTTTGAAGTGCCCATATAATTGTTTTTCTTCACATCTTTGTTTTCTAGTTTTCGTTGTTTTTCTGTTTGTCCATATATTACATTTGCTGTTGTTGGCTGCCAGGAGTAATCTTTCTTTGCTCTTTTTGTGGTTTATTATTATTATTATTATTATTAGTAGTATTAGTAGTAGTAGTAGTAGTAGTAGTA
The DNA here is from genome assembly GCA_023376005.1 of Doryteuthis pealeii. Lineage (NCBI taxonomy): Eukaryota > Metazoa > Mollusca > Cephalopoda > Myopsida > Loliginidae > Doryteuthis > Doryteuthis pealeii. The sequence goes on along the minus strand of CM042139.1, from coordinate 7,086,477 downwards.
TTTATATACATAACTAGTATCATTAGGAAGCAATTCTCATGTCAATTGTTTTAATCATAATGTAATAGTTATTCTTTGCTTCTTTTTTCTTCTTCTTCTTCTTCTTCTTCTTCTTCTTATTATTATTATTATTATTTATTATTATTATTATTATTATTATTATTATAAAACTGCATTATCTGTTGGTCCTTCACTGGAGCCTGCATGACAGCAAGTTTCTTTATGTCTCCAGGACTCTTCTGAATATTCTAGCTGATCTTGACATGGCTTTTGTCTGGATGACCTTGAGTGTTCCTCTTATCTCCATTTTTGTTTTGTTTTATTACCAGCTGTTGGGGACCGTCCCAAGGGCACCGACTACAATTGGTAAAAACTGCGTTCCACAAATTTCATTTAGATGTAATTAAGATTTGGCGTCGATTGTCTTGTTGAAAAATGGCGTAAGGGTGTTTGATTATCAATAGATACCTTCGTAATTCTATTTTTTAAATGAAGATTTTAATCTGTGAACAGGCGAAATTATGTCAAATTTTAAAGCATAGTTATCAGTGATTTCATTAGAAATCACTTTATTCCATATTATTGTGAATTGTTGGCATCACATACTTAATGTTTGCTCGTTTCAGCACGTCTGTGTTGGGCACTTTGTCCTGTCACCGTATAAATGAACAGAATACTCGCCATAACCTGCGAGAGACGCCTGTCTTGGCTTGGTCACGTCAGGTTGATGGACACAAGCCGCATCCCCAAAGACCAACTGTATGGGGAATTGGTAGAGGGCACCCGACCGGTAGGGAGACCACGCCTGTGCTTTAAATATATCTGCAAGAGGGACATGAAGACATGCCACATCAACACCAACATATAGGAGGCTTGTGAAGAAGACCGTGCGACTGCGCCACCTCGTTAAACAAGGAACGGAAGGAGTGAAAAAAGAGGAAAGAAGCCGCCGCAGAAAAGAGAACCAAATGGAAGGAGAGACAACAGCAACTCCAGCATGCATCACTGTTTGTTTGCAGTCACTGCACCAGAGATTGCCATTCAAAAATTGGTCTGTTCAGCCACTCACACAATATAAAAAGTGGACACTACGCCATTGTCTTTAGTAGACGGACATGCTACAACATGCTTAATAATTTATTACCTTTCAATGTACAATAGGGATGGTTGAGAAGCAATTTACCTCTCCATCTGTGACAAGTGTCCAAGTTTAGTTTATTTATTCATACATTGTACTACACTTTTTTCACATCAACAGCCTCTTCACTCTGTCCACTGGAGGGTTAGAATACACCTACTTCACCTCTGCAGAAGGGTAAGACTCCCTCAATATGTCCACATGTTAGCCGTGTGTGGCGATCTGGGATACGTAAGGATTGAACCCAGCTGACTGAGCAGTCATGCAACACGCCACTTTGGCCCTTACTTGCGATAGACGGGCGACTGGAGAGGCCCCTCCGTTCAATCGGCTGCTCACGTTAAGTCCTAGCACCTATATGATTGCCTAACTCTATTGCCCTTATAGCAAGCCACAACCCTTTTTATCATATGGGTGCTAGACGGGGGTGACTGAAGTTCTTCATGTCCTGGGAATGACGTTAAATTCTATATGATGGTGAGGTTCCAGTTCTGGAAGTATGGGGAATGTGGAGCACCCGTTCATCACCATTGTTTCCTGGTCAATTGTGACTCGGCGTGACAGTACCTGTTAGTGTTCCATCTATGTGTTAAATTTAAAAAAAAATATGAGTTTGTTTAAAAATTGAGTATCAATTAACAATTAATTTATTTTAAAATTTTGTCAGCATTACATGACCCACCGACGTTGATATGCCACAAAACAAACAAACAAAGCATTCAATGGAGAATAGCGATGGTTAAGAAGTAATTTGCCTCTCCATCTGAGCTGGGAGTTTAATTCATTTATGTACACCTTGTACTAAAGAGTTGTCACCTTGATAGCCTTTTGTCATACGGCAAAGACGGACTGATATTGAACCTGCTCCACACTCCTGTATGCTGCTCAACATTTACTTTAGGTTTGCTTTCTTTGTCTCTGTTAGGCAAAGAATTTATTTTGAGCGAACGAAGATATTAAGTTCTAAATCGTATGTATTAGCTACTAGCAAAATGAGCCTAAAATGCGTTTTTGACAAAATGACTTTAGCACCCACCCCCCTACAGAAAATAATTTACCAAAAATCAGGGAATTATCGGATTTTAATGAAATTTTCATTGTTTATTTATCACTGAATGATCTTTATAAGACATTATTTATTTCATTTCAAAACTTTCTCATTTTTTCAGGTCACTTAATTTTGACTCCCCCACCTTATGTTGGGGGCGTACCATTTTTGCGAGTTGGACATTGTCGATACTAATTACATTATAAATAATGAGATAAAAGACCAAAGTTATGAATAGAAACCAAAAAAAAATTACGGTGGGTTTTCTATAGGAAAATAAGTAACGAAAATTGAAAAATTAAATGTACAAAATGATAAATAATTAATTTTTTGGATATTTTTTTTACTCATTTCGATAATTATTTAATCGGTTATTATCTTATAAAAGAAAAAAATATACATTGATATTTTTTCTGCTTAAAAAGGTGGGTGGTACATTTTCAATAGAGTTTTTCTTCAAAACTTATTACTTTATGTGTCCAAAATAAGGTTTGCATTAAATAGATATTATTTCTAGAATCTAAAAATATAACATTTTAAACTTAACATCAGCCTTCACATTTTAAATGAATTTTATATATTACTTTTTCATAGCAAAAATACTAAATTAAAGTTTTCAAATAAAATAACTGATGCATTATAAAATTCATTAATTGATAAATCAATACTGAAAATTTAATTAAAATCGGATAATTACCTGATTTTTGGTAATTTTTTTTGCAATCGCGAATGTTACATAAAAATTGTAAACAAGCTCGTAAAACCATTGAAAAAAAGACAAAATGGCGAATCGCGTCATAATTGACCAAAACAAATCGTTTTAAATCTATTGAAAATAAACTGCATATGTAATGATATTTTTCTTTTTTTAATGATGGTTATTATGTTACTACTTATCGATTATGACAAAGTTTGACCTTAAATAATAGATTTAATTATTTTTAATTCGCTTTTAAAATTCGTTGCAGGTGACAAAGATGCCAGTGCCTAGTATGTATTATACAGTATTTCAGCTTACAGTTGTCATTTGATAAAATAAACAGATTTTAGTCACAATATAACAGCGTGAGGCAAAAGCTGGGAAATATTTTCATACCTGTTAATGTCACATGATCAAAGATGTTTAAGCCTTGAAAGGTAACCACTGTAGTTGATGATATTGTAGTAGTTGCTGTACTGATCTTATGCTTTGCTTCAATCTGTTTGTGATTTGAATACTTACATATTAACGTACATTCAAAATCGTTTCCTGTTCTCGATCGTAGATGTTTAACCCATGAACGTTAACCGCTATAGTTGATAGTACATTATATTTGACTTTTATTTCATTTATAAAAATCACTATTTAAAATATATTGTTTTTACATATCTTTATATTTACTTGCTATTGAAAATGTATTAACGTCTCTAGCTTGATTACGATCCAAATATTTTAAGAGCAAAACTTTAAACATCTTTTCAAATATTTTATTTGAAAAAAAAAAAAAAGAAAGAAAATTTTTAGAAATATTTGAAAATAACTTGTTTTTAAAGATTCATATTTTCAGACTGGATTTAGTGAAAATTAAAAACCAATTTAATTATCTCTGAATCCAAATATCATCATCATCATCATCATGTCGCGCTGTTAGCACGGATATCCATGACAATCTATCTCCATCCGTCCCTATCATTCATCATTCTCTTGAGGTCCTCTATGCAGCATCCTGTATCCGCACAGAGCTGATCAATGTACGTCTTTGTTGGTCTGCCCACACTGGCGTGCCCATGTGCTGGCTTCCACAGGAGGACGTCGCTTATGCGTTCGTCCTTGCTTCTCCAGCTGTGTCCCGCGTGTCTTGTCCGTCTTACTCGGATGGTTTGGGTGATATGTGGCAGGTGGCCGTATAGCTTCCAGGCCGCTTTGCGTCAGTACTGCCGTATGGCTGCACCACCCGGACCCTAACGAATCGACTAGAGAATAAACTAGATGGGAGTTGCACAAGAATTCTGCGTGTGATCCTGAACAAGACGTGGAAACAACACCCCACGAAATCCAAATATAGAAACTTGTAAAATGGGCGACCAGTGAAAATTACTATTAAAAACTCGTTATAAAAATAATTTCCAATCAATCAGAAAGCATATTGTGAGTCTCTCAGGAAAGTCATTCCCCAGCAGCAAGTAGTGAAATTGTTTGTGTCAAGTGACGTCGAAAGCAACTACAGTAATCAATTTCTATAACCACAAAAGTCCCCCAGTATTTTGCTTGCAACACTATCACAGTATCTATTTCGTCAAAAAGTCACTGATCCAA
>CM042139.1:7069495-7079495 GCA_023376005.1 Doryteuthis pealeii | reverse complement strand
ATTCCAGGCTAAGTATTGGATTTTAAAGATTTATATGTAGACAGGACTGTAATATAATGAGCTGGAAAAACTTTTTTAAAACTTACATGTTGATAATAGTGGAAAGTTACTAGGATTTTGGGAATGTCGAATGAAAGGTTACCTCATTTCTGATTGGTCATCACAACGCTCCCTGTCGATTTTCGGTTGTTCATCAGAAGGGTAGGAAGAGGAAGGAAGAGAGGGAAAGAGAAAGTGAAGAGCTACAATCTGGAATGAGCTGTTAATGGAAACAGACGCAAGATGTGTGTCAGTTCTTCAGGGCATTTTTACTTGGATGAGATAAATAAGCTCAGAAAAAAACCTCTCGTGTTGTTATTAAAATCTATCAAGAGCACAGAACAAGTCATCCTTAAAATATTCCATGTTGTTCCAGATTCAAATAGTGAGAATGCCATCTAGCCAAACAACAGATCAAATAACAGACAGAGAAAGATCCAAGCGAGAAGATGCGTATATAATAATTACTATTACAACGTCATCATTCCTTTAAATCGACCCACGTAACGCTACATGACGATTAGGTTAAGTAAAACAGTATATATATATTCGATTTTGTTGTCTGTATCCATGCAATATACTAATGGAAGAATTGTCTTTTATCACCATGCAAACCATGAATAGAACCTTCAGTTTAAAATTAGGTATTATCGCAATCATCAGTAAACATACACATATTTGAAATTCATATGCCAACTGTTTTGATTATGCTAATTTTATTTCAAAATCTATAAATTAATACTCGTTTCCTTTAATAGTACGACAATTATTATCTGGTAAAACCATCTGGTTAAAAATGAGACTGCCCAAATCGACTGCCCAAAGATGAAATGTAAATCCAGGTTATTTGGTATTGCTTATCCACCGAATTCTTATTTCTTATGAATGACGTGAGCTCAGCTAAATAATGGAAAATTCATTTTTTTTTAATGAAAAAAAAAGGAAGAAATGGGACATGCTACACAAGAATATAATAAAGAAAGAAAGAAGAAAGAGATGGAGTGAGTGCGATAACGCTAAAGTAAAAAAGATATAAAAAATAAAGTAGACGGTGTGGCCTATTGTCGGTATCAGCCGGACAGCGAGGAATTCTATCCATTTTTCTCTATCACTAAACCAGAAAGATTGTTTCTGAGTCTGTATTGGAGCACCACATCTACCATCAGCTCCCAAACTTATCGAAAAAATCCAAACCATGCTACTCATACGCTGAGTTGGTGAGGGCTGGTATTGAACCCAGAAGCATGTGGTTCTGAGCCAGATGGTCTACCGACTGAGCTAATCAGTTTCAATCGAACATATAAAGAAGAAGAAAGAAAAAAAAGAGTGAGAGAAAGTTGAATCAAGATTATTATGTTTTGTATATATTGAACTATTTCGCAATAGCACGTAGATGAACATAGCAAACGTTGCAATAATTAAATTATCATACTGTCTTATATCCACCGGTCCTGATAATTTGTAATTAATGTCTCAGATGTTTTGATTATGTTAATCTTATTTCAAAAATAGTAACATTACAATAATTTTATTTATTATTAGCATAGTTAAGTGATAAAACCAAGAGATCAGAAAAGCGATTATAGAATTTATTCAATTTCCTCACGATAAAAACAAAATCCAATTTATAATGAAGATACCGACATTTTATAGAATTGGTTTTAATAAATTATTGAATTGCTTATTAAATAAAACCACACATTCTCATCAAATTGATGTAAAATTCTTACCATTCTGTCGGATGTGGGTGTAGAATACGCCGACTGGAAATTCGCAATTGGGTAAAATCCTCCCAATGAGTCCACCTATAAGTCGTGGGTATTGACCGGGGATGCTTAAGTACGGAATCTTGGTGACTGTGCAGTCCATAGCGTGCAACTACACTTTGGCCCTTAGTTAGTCTAGACCAGTGGTTCTTAACCGGGGTCCATGTGGACCCCTGGGACCATATAAAAAAATGTGGGGACCCAGGCAAGCAAATGTATTTAACTATAAAATTACAATGGGATCTTTAAACATTGAATGGCTATGGGAGGGCCCACCAGAGTAAAATAGGGTTAAAAGTGGTCCATGGGTAAAAAACGGTTGAGAAGCAATGGTGTAAACGAACGGTTGGAGAGGCCCCATCCGATCAATCGTCTGGTCATATCAAGTTGTAGCACCGCCAATCTTTTTCATCATGTATGGCTTAGTTTCCTGAATATGACATTCAACTGCATCAAGTGGTGATTTCCAGTTTTGGGGTACTCCACATTTCCCTTTATTGCCATTACTCCAAAGTCCACCCTGGTTTGGATTAGTAGTACCTTTTAGGGTACACTCCATGGGTTAAATAGATTTTTAAGAAATCAGTATTAAAATGGTTTTAAAAAATATTGAACACTAACGAAAAAGAGGACAAAACAAAATATGTATTATCTGTGTTAATCGGACTATTGTCCCCATCCTCATTCTTATTTGTTCAATGTTTCCGTCGATATGCCCTCCGGCCTTCTTCAGGTATTTCTTGTCGGACTCGGGAACCTTCTCGGACTCGGGAACCTTCTCGGACTAGGGAACCTTCTCGGACTCGGGAAACTTCTTTTCGAAGGTTCCCGAGTTCGACAAGACATACCTGAAGAAGGCCGGAAGGCATATCGGCCGAAACGTTGTACAAATAACAATGAAGATTGGGACAATAGTCTGAATAACACAGATAATACTAATCTTCAAGCCTCAGCTCAAACATTCAGAGAAAAACAAAATATCTTCGGCATAAAATATCTCAACAAGGGTTGACATGTCGTAAAATCCAATCAACCAACCAAATAAAATTCTTAATGTGGCATGGCCGAACAATAAAAAGATTTTTAAAACGATGTGGTTTCTGCTAAAATAACAATTGTGAGAATACAGAAAGTTGTGTGCTTAATCTTTAAGCATTTACTCAAGTTGTATTGGAGATTAATAAAGGGGCAATCAAATGGGGAAGCTAAGGACCTTTTCAAAGGAAAGGACCGAGTGGCTTCAAATAAGGAAAGACTGAATGATGCTGTCCGATGTTCCAAACTACTACAGAGGCAGAATAGAAGAAAAAACATCATTTACCAAACTATTCGCTAAGGGCTGGATGTGACACAAAATCAATTTTAAGCTGATTTGAATTCAGTTTCCCTTCTAAACCAAAAGCATGTGCAAGTTTTTTTGTTGTTTTTTTTAGATGCAGGCCACATGAGACGTGACTCATCATCAGAACTAAAAAGATTTCAGGTAATCTCTCTTTGAAAGTGACTTAAACATTTTAACTACGGAAGACCATACGCGTGCAAATCTGGCTTTTAAATAGGCTGTTTGGTTTGTTTTTCCACATATAAACCCTCATTCAAGTTAATAAATGCCTAACCAGGTCATTTTTGATAAACAAAGGGCTCATATTGCTTACTGTTGTTTAAGTGATTATGCAATTAAGTATTGAACTGGTTCATTGCTGCTTAACACATGGTCAAAAAGTATCAATCATCTTTTCTGAGTTTTTCCTCTAAAATTTAGTTTTTAACTAAATTACATATACCGTACATAATTAATAGGCTACCTATTAATTTTGTCACATGAATTTGTAATAGAAATGTTATATTAGCGCTCATAATTAAAACCGTATTTCGATCAAATTCCGAATGCCACCGGAAAGTACAAGGAAAATGTTAAAAGCGGACACTGAATCCATTCACGATTGGAATTAAAAGATAAATGTACAGAGCTTTATGAAAAATAGATGGAAATTAATCCGACAGTATGAAATTTAACATTTTGAAAAAACAAATGATGTTTGTTATGTAATTGCTGACAGAATCTGTTTCGACCAAATCGATAAATTGGTCTTCATCACGAGCAACTCAGACGGAAAATAAAGATATCCGTTAAAAGACTGTTTACAAAAACGAACGCTGTATTCAACCGCTGAATTTTTTTTTACAATAAACTCTTTGAAATTCAAAAGAGTTTATTGTAAAAAATATTATTACAATAAACTCTTTTGAATTTCATTATAAACTATAATGCTTCTGATTTTTAAAAATTAAAATAAAATAAATTTTATTTTTAAAACAGAACACGCATTTTCTAAAAATTTCTGTCAGCAATTACATAACAAAACATTTTGTTTTTTTTTCAAAATGTTAAATTTTAAGACTTGCTGTCACTTGCTGATCCATGAAATCCATTAGATTCCAGCATAAAAATCCCTGCCAAAGATCAAAAGATTGTTAGTCAACATAACATTTATAAAACGTTGGAGTAAACACTTATTGTTCGTACATTCCAAGACGCATCAAATTATTACAGATAAGAAATTTGAAACGTAGATCTAAACTGAAGTTCTAAAAATACGCAGTTGAGAGAGAGAGAGAGAGAGAGAGAGAGAGAGAGAGAGAGAGAGAGAGAGAGAGAGAGAGAGAGAGAGATTATTATCTGCACCTATTACTAACATTGTTAACGTTACGTATAGATTTTTAAATCATTTCCTTGAATATAACTTGAAATGAGGCTTATGAATAAGTTATTAAGTGTCTGAAATATGCTTTTGATCTTCAGTTTGATGTGATTGATGAAAAACATTCTTAACACCAATATTATTCACAAGAATTTAGCGTATGTACAATCTCGCCCCAACACACACACACACACACGCACACACACACACACACATATATATATATATATATATATATATATATGTGTGTGTGTGTGTGTGTGTGTGTGTGTGTGTGAATAATACAGTTTAATCATTAATGACGGGTCCATCGTTAACTTGTAACACGTACATAATTATATATTAGTTCAACTTTTAAGTTGTCATTTGATAAAATAAACAAAGATTTTATTCACAACAATCGGATGATTCTGTGACCTCTCTATACAAGGCTGAGACAAAAGCTTTGCAATATTTTGATACGTGTTAGTTTGCGTTGCGTATATCACATGACCGTAATTTTTAAGTTATGAAAGTTAACCACTGAGTGTATGTACAGTCTCATCCCCACCGGGTTAGCTCAGTCGGAAGAGCGTTCGGCTAGAAACCACTAGGTTCCTAGTTCGATACCGGCCTTGGCCAACTCAGCGTATGAGTAGCACATGTATCTGTGCTGTAAAGTAAGGAGCTAATGGTAGGTGTGGCGCTCCACCTAAGACACAAAAAACAATCTCCTTGGTCTAGCGCTAGTGAAAAGGGGATATGCTCCCTGGTTGTATGGCTCATACCGACATTAGGCCGCCCCGACGACTTTACTTTACTTACTTATATTTATATATATATATATATATATATATATATATATATATGTGTGTGTGTGTGTGTGTGTGTGTGTGTGTGTGTGAATAATCTATTAATAATGGAGATTCGCTTCCTGTTTTTGTCTGTAACAAAAACTACATCACTGCTTACGTCACACTACATAATAATAATAGAATAAATCCACTCAAAATTTGTGCATGCAATGTTAGACAGTCCTAATCGTTTTTTTAAACAAGTTTTGATAAATACATACCTGGTATTATCTATCTATATATGGTTTGTTTTATTTTAATATATATTTAAAGTATCAGAACTAAGTTTCCATTTCAATTTTTTAAATTTTTTACTCCTTTAATAAATTTATTTTATTTTTTTACTCCTTTAATAAATTTGATGATTTTAATTTACCTATGACACAAACTCTTATTATATTATAGATATTAGATATTACATTTTCAACTCCCATCTCCTTAGGCAATATTTATTTTACGTCGCCCAGAGGGCGTTTTTTATTTTGCCAGTAAATTTAATGATTCATGACGGCTCCATAGTTAATTTGTAAAACATACATATTTATTTATTACTTCAGCTTTCCAGTTGTCATGAGATGCAACACGGCACTTTGGCTATTTAGGCTAGATGGGCGGTGGGAGGGGCTCCCTCCGATCAATCGGCTAGTCACGTCAAGACCTAGTGCATCTATGCCTGTCCCGACCTTATGGCGAACCCAAACATAATTTATCATTTATGTGCTAGAGAGCGGTGGCTGAGGGTCTTGTTCTGCGTATAACGTTAACATTTATCTGATGTTTAAGGCAGAGTACGCCTGCATCATCAGTACTCCCACTGACTCCCATCTGACCCGGATGGAAGCATCTGTTAGCAGTCCCTTCTATGGATTGAATAGAAAAAAAGAAATTAAAAAATGTGTTTAAAAATTGATTTAAAAAATAGAGTACCCCTCAAGATTAGATAAAACAAAACGTCTTTGGCATAAATAACCCAACAGGGGTTGACATGCCGTAAAATCCAACCACCCAAGCAACCACCCAAATTGAGGTTGGCTGTGTTGTAATGTGATTTCGATGTTTGTTTTTTATTTCTTTATAGGAACACCTTTATCTGAAAAGAAGATTTAAGTTTTAAGAACAATATGTCTGGTTGGTTTCCATTTTATTTATGAAAACGCATCATTTATCTCTTATTATTGGAAGACATTAAATGAAAGGAGTCCTTATTTAACTAGCGTAGCCAAACATTTGTTACTCTAATATATAATACACTTTTTTTTAATTTTCTTATAGCCCAAATCTAATTTAAGTGTTTCATATTGAAAATAACGCTAGAAGTAGCAAAACGATGAATCTCCAAGACTTTAGATTTGAGATAACGGTATTAGATTTCTCCGAATCGTGTAGAATCAGGTAGGCAGTATTCATAGACTTCAATTGAATTTTTCCTTTTAATAACATGGCCAACATAATAAGCATTTTTAGTGGAAGTTTAGAATGAAGCCTTCCAAATATCGCCGGTGAGGAGCGGAAACAAACAATAATGGCGTAATCTCAAATACATTAATCCACATTCAGAGACAAAATGGAACATTTGATATTCACATTCTATAAATGATAAAATCTTCTCGTAAAAAAACATATTTAAGTTTAACACTTGAAGTTTTATTGTTGATGAAGTTTTTGTAAGCATGACCGCCGTATTTTTTGATTATTTTACAACTTACTGCAGGACTTTATAGACACCGTATACATATATATATATATATATATATATATATATATATATATATATATGTGTGTGTGTGTGTGTGTGTGTGTATATGGAAATACGATGAGGAAATTAATCCGACAATATGAAAAGAAAATATTTAAAAAATATAACAAACACAGGATGTTATGATCAGGAAACAATTTTTAGTGTCAATACTTAAGTATTTCGGTATTTTATACCATCTTCAGGACACTGTTAGGTGAGGAACAGAATGAAAGATGTTAAGTGTATAGTGGTTGTGTGAATCTGATGCTATTAACCGTTAATTTTCATATGCGCGTTTGTTTAAAAATGCACATGCATTGATCAGGTCATTTGCTTTTCGTAAACAAACGCGCATATGAAAATTAACGGTTAATAGCATCAGATTCACACAACCACTATACACTTAACATCTTTCATTCTGTTCCTCACCTAACAGTGTCCTGAAGATGGTATAAAATACCGAAATACTTAAGTATTGACACTAAAAATTGTTTCCTGATCATAACATCCTGTGTTTGTTATATTTTTTAAATATTTTATTTTCATATATATATAATATATATATATATATATATATATATATATATATATATGGAAAGACGGTTCCTTACCAGGGAATACTATATCGAGTAAATCTTAACTTCGAGACAATGAGTCGGGGTTATAAAGAATATGAAAAATTGGTCAATACGTTAGTAGAGGGTATTTATTGGAAATAAAGATGGGTAACAGCCTTAAGGTTTACCAAAAATGGATCATCTGAGTGAGGTTATGCATATAATCTGTTGGTAATGCTGGTCCTTTGGTTATAGAGTATTTTCCTGAAATTATCTTGTGTTGAGCCTATATATGTCTTTTTATTATTAATTTACCTATTAATTTGTACAGAAGCATAATATTCTAAAAAAACACACTTTGGAAATCTCTATTACAGAGGCATGTTTCTACTTTATCATTTCATTTACAAGGAAGAAAGTCGTTAATATATTTTTTGTTTAATTTTCAGATGTTGCATTTGTTTATATATCAATCAACATTTGGTATGAAACTATAAGATAATTAGATGAAAATATAGTTTACAGAATCATTTAGTAATTATAGTGTGAGTCAAAAGTTTTGCGATATTTTAATAAATAACAGGACCTATCGATATATCACAGTATGATAATCTGAGTATTACAACGTTTGATATGTTTACTCAAGAGCTATTTCAAATGATTCAATATGTAAAAATATAATAATCTTCCCCCAATCATCAAAAAGCAGGCAAGAGATTTTTGCGATAATCAATCTAACAAGATGTATCTTGTCTAAAATTATTCGCAAAAAGCTCTTGCCTGGTTTGCGATAGGTTATAGAATTGGTTCGTCGTTAAATAACGAAATCTATGACTATATGCCAGCAACATCTATTCTTAGATCACATGTAAAATGGTTTGATATATATTCATTCAGGACGATACAAAACAATGTTTAAGTTTTTTTTTTCCTGAAAAATAATGTTCCTTTGCACTCTGAATGATTAGCGAGTCGTAAAATGATCTCCAGTATGTTACCCAACACTTTATTTGTAATGGTTACGCAAATAATGTATTTTGAGTGTGAGAAATTGTTTAAGGACTAAGATATTAAGTTCTAAAACGTAGATATTATATATTTAAGACATCGACAATTCATCTGAAACAGCCCAATTGTGCCTCATTTTATAAAAATAAAGACATATTTTTGACACCATTGTATAAAAGATACAGTTTACAGAACCTTGTAAGTGCTTATTCAGTGAATACGTATTTGCGTCTTATCTGATGGATTATTCGCAAAAATTACTTGCCTGGTTTCCGATAGCTAATAGAATTCGTTTGTTGCTAGAACAACGATATGTATAGATAACTGACATATGAAGTATATGTCAGTTATCCATACATAGTTCACGTGTGAAATTATTCGCTATATATATTTATAAAGGACAAGCCAACACAAGAGTTAAGATTTTTCCTGAAAAGATAATGTTCCTACGAATTGTGCAAAGCATCCATAGCATCCCAAGTGTGCCTCATTTTATAAAAATTATTGCACAGATTTTTACTCACCCTTGGATAAGAATACAGTTTTCAATATGTTTTTATTACTTATTACGTGGATGGATTAATCGCAAAAAAATCTATTACCTGCTTTTCGATAGTTTATACAATTGTTTTGTTTTTTTTGCTAGAATAATGCAATCTACAGATATATGCCAGATATATCTATTCTTAACTCACATGTAAAATGATTCGCTATATATTTATACAGAACAAACCAAAACTACGTTTAAGATTTCTTCAGTGTAAATAATGTTCCTTCACACTGAAATATTGGCGAGTTATAAAAGGAATTCCTGTATGTTGCCCAAAACTTACTTTCTCTTTGTTTTCTTTGGTTTGGCAAATTAATTATTTTGAGAGTAAGGAATCTTTAAGTGCTAAAATATTACCTTCTAAAACGCAAAACTTATATGTTTAAGGCATCGAAAATTCATCCAAAAGGAGCCAATTGTGCTTCATGTTATAAAAGATATTGGCAAACTTTAGACAAAAGTGTTGAAAATAGAGTATTCAGAACCTTGTTAGTTCTTACTCAGTGAACACTTATTTCTACCTTGTCTGTTGGGTTATTCACAAAAAATCTTTTGCCTAGTTTTCGATAATTTATAGAATTGGTTTGTTGCAAGAGTAAGGATATCTATCGATATAAGACAGATATATCTATTCTTAGCTCACATGTAAAATGATTCGCTATATATTTATACAGAACAAGCCAAAAGAACGTTTAATATTTCTTCAGGGAGAATGGTCCTTCACATACTGGAATATTTGGGAGTCGTAAAAGGAATTCCTCTTGCCCAACACTTTGTTTGTTTCATTTTTCAGGGTTAGGTACAGAA
>CM042139.1:7061995-7064495 GCA_023376005.1 Doryteuthis pealeii | reverse complement strand
CAGCATCAACCACCTCCTCACCATGCAAACAGTGTTACAAGCAGCCATAAGATTACTACTACTTTATTATTATTATTATTACTGTTGTGATGTTAGTTTAACAGTAAAAAAAGAAGTCGAGGTAGAGTAAAATGAGACAAGTGTATTTACAATAAGGTACAAAAACGGCTAGCTTGCCGCTAAACGGTAACAGTACAACCTTTTCACTCGCTGTCTCACTATGTATAGTGAGAACCGGTGTATATTCTCCACTGTAGGAACGGCCGGTACAACAGTTACCATTGGTTTCAAAGCAGCGTACAAGCCACTTATCATCAATACAACGCGCCTATGAAAAAATGTGAATATATATATGTGTGTGTGTGTGTGTGTGTGTGTGTGTGTGTGAGTAGGAGAGTAAAATGGAAATTAATCCGATAGTATGTTGAATAATAATAATAATAATAATAATACTTTGATTATTACTAGTACTACTCACGATCTTGAAGAAGGGACGTCACTATCCTGAAAATTTACTACCACGTCTAAATAAAAGAAACTAAAAAAAAATACCGAGTTTTCTGATATTTATTCCTAGATTAACATATTATGATAACAACATTATCATAATATAGCACCTTAATGCTTCACACCTATGCCCAAACCTGGTATATGTACTTCCAAAAAAACGGATACAGATACAAAATATATCTATATTTGTATAGTTGCGAAAATGTCACTAATTTTCGCTGTAAGAATACATAAGGTGGTTTGTATAACCACAACACTATACACCAGAATAAATCCCCTTCTAGATATTAGATATAACAAACCCAAGCAGAATAGATACAAATAATTATTATCCGTGAAGTTGCAATTGAAGATGAGTAATTTACAGGTCAATATTTCTTACAGGTCATTGAACATTAGAACTCAAATCTTACAAGTTTCGGTGACTTGCTGCATTGAATATTAATGCATTTAGATCGTAGCTCCCTAAAAAAGCCATTCTAGAATTTATAGAAATGCGCTTATGTCAAAGCTTTTTTTTAGCTTCACTTATTGTCTTTTCTTTTTTTTCTTATGTGAAAAGTCTTATCAAATAATACCCTTTGCTCGACAAATGCTTGCAATAAAATCCCCAGCAATTGTGTCCGAGATTTTATATTTCGGCATTTTTTATTACAGGGAAATGCCAGAAGAATTTATCGGAACGAATGTGTGAAAGTATGAAACCTTTTATAAGCTAAATCAGAAGAAATAATTCGCATGATTAAAGCAGCAAGGAACAGGACATTGTTAAAAAGAATTAACAAAGTCAAAATGAAAGAAAGAACACACATTGGCACATCAATAAAGAAAGAAAGCGAGTACGCTAAAGAAAAGTTTAAAATAAATCACTACAAATCAAATAATCGTGCATAATAGAAGCTCTAGGCTGAAAAAAAAAGATTTATTGAAAGTGTTATAAAAGGCTTTTTTTTAAAGAAAGAAATACTGAAATACCGAAAGGACACCACGACATGGAATAGCATTCATTTACTGAATACATTAAATCATCTACCTGGCACAAGGCCAGCATTTTAGGGCATCGATTAGGAATCAAACTTAATAATAACATTCTACTTGCGTAACGCACTGCAGCTCAGACCAAGGAGTCACTTTGAATATATGTTCCTAACTACATTTGAGGCGCTGGTAGGTGTCGTCAGTGATTACATTTTTACTTGGGTGACTGGGAAGTTTCGGATCTTTCAACATATTACGACTTGGCCCTGGGGATCACACCAACGAGGCACTTTGAATATATGCCCCTTACTACATTTGAGGCGCTGGTAGGTATCGACAGTGATGGAATTTTTACTTGGGTCACTGGGAAGTTTTGGGTCTTTCAACATCATACTCCCCTGGCCCTGTGGATCACGCCAACGAGGCACTTTGAATATATTCCCATTACTACATTTGAGGCGCTGGTAGGTGTTTTAAGTTTTGTAATTTTACTTGGGTCACTGGGAAATTTCGGGTCTTTGAACATCATGCTCCCCTCGCCAGGGTGACCATATAAGAGAGGATCAAACTCTGATCCACGTGCCACATTTAGAAAGAAGAAAGGAATTTGATTTTTATTTATTTTGGATGAGTACCTGATTGGCTGTTCCAAACATCCAGCCAAATGCGCGGCACGGTGTAAGTGGTTTGCCTAAACAGTGGTTTTGTTTTCATCGAAACGGAATAAAAGCCTTGGAAAATAAACTGAAAGGTAACCCCACATCATTAAAAACATAAGAAGCCTATTGTTCTTACGAATTTTAAAGTTGAAAAATGGATTACTAGTGTGAAAGTTATCACAAAAGACTAACCATGAAGAAAATCACGGCAACTTGCCAATAGGTTATTTTCTTGCATCTAAATACAATTTCTATTATATATATATATATATATATATATATATATATATATATATATTAACGATACCTTAGGGATTTTACGTCATGTAATTGTCAACAAAATAGTCCAGTGT
>CM042139.1:7046995-7054495 GCA_023376005.1 Doryteuthis pealeii | reverse complement strand
AGAGACAGAGAGACATAGAGGGGGCAGGGACAGAGACAAACAGAGATAAAGGTATAGATTGATATATAGATGAATATATGTATGTATGTATGAGATTATAGATATATTGATAATTTTAAGCATATACTTAAAATATCTAGATATGAATATACATATAGATAATACCTATGGATGCGAATATGTAACGTTGTGTCTCTGATTTGAAAGGGAGTGATGGTGTATTAATTCT
Source organism: Doryteuthis pealeii (assembly GCA_023376005.1). NCBI lineage: Eukaryota > Metazoa > Mollusca > Cephalopoda > Myopsida > Loliginidae > Doryteuthis > Doryteuthis pealeii. The sequence goes on along the minus strand of CM042139.1, from coordinate 7,054,266 downwards.
AGAAATCGTAAAGTACTTATATTCCTGTTTTACTTCTTCGAGGCTGGAATCTGGTTGTTGGATCTGAAGATAGGTTGGCAGGCATTATTGCTAGTTATTACCATATTTTGACGTTATAATGTATTTGTTAATTTCCATGGTCTGAATATAAAATTAATATTAATAATATCTTAATATGGTTTTCTATTCTAATAGTTTTTCCTATGCATCCAGTTGATACATTCTCTGACTTATAACCGGAGCAGAATCCCGCCCTGTCGCCTGAGGCGTCATAATACACCGACTACAACTCTACAGAGGGGAAATACTCTTGATGGGGCCACCTGGTCGTGGATGGCGACCCGTAACGCTTAAGGGTGCACTACATGACATGAAATGCCCCCTTTAGTCACTACTTGGGCTAGACGGTCGGTCGGAGAGGCCCCCCGATCAATCGGCTGGTTTCGTCAAGCCCTAGAACCTATATGATTACCCCAACCCTATTGCTCTTTTTATCAGATGGGTGCTAGAAGGCGGTATCTGAGGGTCTTCATGTCCTGGGAAGGACGTCAAACTCTATCTAATGGTGAGGTTCAAGTTCTGGAGGTTTGGGGAAGTTGGAATATCCCTTTATAACCATTGCTCCCTGGTCCACTGACCCGGAGTGGTAGTACCTGTTAGGGTCCCATCTATGGGTTAAATAGAAAAATGTGTTTATAAATAAAATTGAGTATCCATTAAGAATTAATTTATTTCAAAACACTGTCGGCATTATATGACTCATTGAGGTTGATATGCCGTAAAATAAAACCAACCAAACCAGCGTAAAATCTTTCACTCGAAATTAGATCAATAACAGTTCATCTTCCTCATATCAACACGATTTTCTATTCGTTTACAAAATCTATTACTATAAGGAAGATTCCTTTTGTGTAATTTTCGTTTGTCGTCAATTTCATTCGAATTTATGCCACTATGTCTTGTTTATAACCTAATAATGTTATGTTTATTGAGCTTAATGTTTATCAGACAATTTTATTTCTTCTGGGTCCTCGAGTTTAATTCACAGCCGGCGGATATTATGACTCTCCAAGGTATATCAAAAGCCAACAATAATGTGAAGAAACTAATCAAAGCTTGTAACAAACAAATGTAAGAGGTACAAATAAGAATTTATATATATATATATATATATATATATATATATAATATATATATATATATATATATTATATACGTACACACACACACACACACATATATATATGTATATATAAGGAAACGTATTGTTTGGAATCATTTGATTACATCTATTATTTCTTAAAAGGAAATGTTGTGTGTGGTACGTAGTTCACTTAATAGTTTCAGGAAAGATTCAATTTTCCAAACGAAATGTTTCGAAGATGTAATATTTCCTTTAACTTAATATTCATGTTATTTCTATCAAAGAAAATAGATTAATTGTCATATGTTGGTGGGAGTTGGTGAGTTCGATCCTTACTATGCGCATCATACTTTCGACAAAAGCAAAATAACTATAGAAGAAAACGTTGGCTCTTCTCAAAGCTATTTGCGAAATCTAAACAATTTTTTTTAAATATCATCTGTAAATATCTACTACCGAAATCCCGCTTAGAATTTGTTAACTGTTCTTTGAGCCACTTCTTCACTACAGATTTCGATTCCTCGTCACTGAATTAATGTTTGCATTTCCTCGGCCCCATGAAAGAGTGTTTTAGAGGCAAACATTATTCCAGTGATAAGGAATTGTAATCTGTAGCAAAGAAGTGGCTCAAAGAACTGTCAACAGGATTTTATGGGGCAGGGTTATATGCTCTCCTTCGAAGATGGAATATTGCTATTGAGAGAAACAGTGACTATGTGGAGAGGTAATGATGTGATTCTCAGAGGACCAGCTTAATTCTGATGTATGATACATGTTCTTGTGGTGGTAATTATATCTGTCCCAAACAAAATAGCATTACATTTTTACCCACACTCGTAATAACGTATCTGGTGCTTCTACAAGGGAGCTGGTAAAGTTTTCAGATTAGCTTTTTAGATTTCTCTTTCTTTCAAAGTTGTTTGTTAAAATTACCGATCAGGTAGTGCACATACCACTATTGGCTTTTTGCCGGTTTGATATTACAACATGTCAACTCTTGGGTAATTTTATACCGAAAATCCTTATTCATTCTTGCTAATTATTCAATAATTTTTCAAACTCAATTCATTTTTAAACACTTTTTAGACTTATTATTTTTCTATTTAACCCATAGATGGGATTAACATTCCGGGATAGAATGGACCTGAGAGTAATAACGATGAAAGAGTACTTAAAACTCCCCAGTGTTCTACAATTAGTACTTCAATACTAGATGCAGTTTAACATCATTCCCAGGACACACCATTATTGGCAAGAGAGGACCTGTTATATTGTACAGATTTAACACTTTCTTTATAATTTCTGTGAATACTCAGACGTATCATTACTGAGATGATTCCGTAATCAGAAAATAATCCTTCAAAAAGGATTATGCCTCGCAGTTTATAGCGCTAACATAGAAACTAAATAAGGATGATGCGTGTTGTTTTGAACACATCCTGGAAGCTACAACTTACAAAACCACAACTGTACGGCCACTTACCACTTGTCTCACAATATATGTAAGAGGGAAAATATATACTAAGCACCAGTGTAGAAGTATGGACGAACGTACAATATATAGAGTTTTAATAGAAAGTTATTTACAAACGAGAAATAGTTTCATAATCATCTTCTACATTAAATTAAGATGATTATATATTGTATCTAGTTTGGGTTTGCGTATGTCTGGTTCTCATTACGAGTTTAAATTTAACGATAGTTTCATAAATCATGCTTAGAAATAACCTCGTTAACAAAAAAATATACTTACTCCCTCTAACGACACTTTCCTCAAATATCCTAATGCCTTCTGCTCATAAAATTGTTTCACATTATTAATACTGTTGACCATATCTGTATACTAATATCATGCATTTATATTTATATATACAATAAAATAGCGGTTTACAGTGTAAAGCGGGAAGGCGAATTTGCATATTGACATTAACAATTTGATTTTAATAAGTATGGGCTGAGTATTATTGATTCCTATTTGTTTGGTTTTATCTTAATGAACCTGAGCAAAAAAAGAAGAAAAGAATTCCATTAACAGGAAGAAATAAATGTTTTTTTTTATTATTTACTTTGTATTTTAACTAAATATAAAAATATCTAATATTCTTTACTTCCTATTTTAACTAAATATTTAATATCTAATATTATTTACTTCCTATTTTAACTAAATATTTAATATCTAATATTATTTACTTCCTATTTTAACTAAATATAAAATATCTAATATTCTTTACTTCCTATGTTAACTAAATATCTAATATCTAATATTCTTTACATCCTATTTTAACTAAACATTCAATATTTAATAATTAATGAAATGGAATGATGAAAGAGTAAGTTTCAGTTGTTCTATTTTTCGATTATACCCACCACTGTTTCAAATCTTTTTATCTGCATTCTTATTTAATTTCCTTAACCTTTCTCATTTAATACAATATCTTATTACATTAAAACTAAAATACGTGTACCCGGAGCGTGCATATATTTGCTATTAAATGTAATTCATTCAATAATCAGCTGTCAATAATAGGAACATGACCATTAATTGATTGAACGGTAACGATATTAGTAATAGCCGACCTTCCACTCTATGTACATAAAAACGACCTTCTCATGCACTGACCAATAAATTCAATGTACCTAATATTAAAATAATGAGAAATACAAATGTAATACGTTGTTAAAATATTACCCTATCCGCAACGTTGAATTCTGCGCAAATATCTTACACTAAACCGTATTAGATTCCAGAGGATTTTCATTAAATCTCTTCTCACACACATGATATTTACCAAGCAAATATATATAATTTAGATAACCGATAAAAAGTCAAGCTATAATGGTTCTCCTCTACTCGTGCTGTCAGTCTTTCCGGAACTTACAATACATCCGATAACTGTGCACTGATATCGCCCACCTGCACTTTTCCCAGCGATTTCTCATAGCGCTCCTCAAACCGAGATGTCCACTAACTGGCAGTTAACGAACTCTACGATGTAAATACTGTCATGCTTCGGCCATCAATCGTTGCGGAGTGGTCGGTTTAACGCCAGCATGTGAGTCTGGGTGTGCAACGTCGGTGTACACCGCTGAGAGCGGATATCCGGTCAGGAAGTTGGCCCTGTCGACTTCCGGTAGATGCAGGAGAGTAAAGGTTAGCTTTCAGTCTGACGTCGACTAATAACCTTCGTGTGTATCAATCAGCCTTACAATATTACAATCAAAATTTCGCCTGCCAGAAATTAAGAATTTGAAATGCAATTGAGTCGGATTAGAACGCTAAGAGAGCATGGATCAAACCTTTTCCTTGACGTTCGGCCATCATTTGCCTGTGCGCGCTTCTCACAGTCGCTCCTCCTCCCCCTCCTCCCCCTCCTCTTCCTTCTGCTCCTGTTGCTGCTGCTGTTGGTGGTGGTCTGTGTTTGTTAACCTCCATCGATTTTCAACTTCTCTCCGTGATTAATGTAATGACGTCTGCTCAACGGAATGGCGATCGATTTGCGATCACTATTCAAACATTCATTGTTTGATTTTCTCCAGAATCAAAATTTGCCCAGAGAGCTGAGTCCTTATTTGAATGGAGAAATAGTTTCTACTCTGACTTGCAACATCACTTTTATTATTCCATGAGATTCACGTTTTCCTCTGTTTATATTTAAGACAATCTTCTTCTTCTTCTTCTTCTTCTTCTTCTTCTTCTTCTTATTATTATTATTATTATTATTATTATTATTATTATTATTAGCTTTTCACACCTGCCGTAGCTGGTAGTTCGCTGGAGGCTGAGTGACAGCAAGTATCCTCAGGTATCCAGGATTCTTCTGAGTATTCTAGCTGATCCCAACAGTGCTGTAGTTTGGGTGATCTCGGTTCTTCTGATTTCCACTTCACCCAAAAACATTAAAGCTTTGGGGATCGTTCCAAGGGCACCATTATTATTATTATTATTTTTTTTTTCCGGCTGCCATAACCGGTGGCTCACTGGAGGTGAGTGACAGCAAGTCCACTCAGATTTCCAGAATTCTTCTGCGTATTCTAGCCGATCTTAACAGTGATGTAATTTGGATGTTATCGATTCTTCCTCTGATTTCCAATTCATCCAAATTCTTTTCCATGAACTTGGAAATCGATCCAAGGGCATCAATTGCAATTGGTACGACCTTCACCTTCATATTCCTAAGTTTTCACTGTTCTCTGACAAGGTCCAAGTACTTGTTTATCTTTTCGCTTTCTTTCATTTTCACTCGACAAAATCTACGATATGACATGTTCTCTTCATCTTGTCAATCAATACTAGTTCCGGTCTCCTGGTCGGGATTAGGTGATCCGTCTGTACCTCGAAGTCCCAGATAATGTTTTGTATCTCATCCTTCAGAAGATGTTCAGGCTTGTGCATATACCATTTAGCTGTATGGTGAAAATTGAATTTCTTGTACCTTCCCCACTGGATTACCTTTTCTACTGAGTCGTGTCTAGTCTTGTACTCTCTATGTGCTAGTTTGCTGCATTCGCTTATTATATGATTAACTGTTTCGTCTCTGTCTCCACACATTCTGCACTTACTATTCTAATGCATTTTATCTATTTTTTCCTCTATATAATTTGTTCCAATGGGATTGTCTTGTGCTGCGATTATACGCGATTCGGTTTCTCTCTTAAGGTTTCCTTTTCTTTGCCATGTCCTGTCATTCCATGCAATATCTCTTGAGTTTGACGCTTGATGAACCCATGTATTTTTTTTCTTCCTATTTCTGTTTTTTTATGTATTTCTGTTTGTCAAATTGTTGCAATTGCTTTTCCTGCCTGTTGCAATTAGTATTTTTTATTAGTTTATTTTATCTTATTAGTGTATTCGTCAAGACGAATACACTTATTATTATTCTCTCCTTGTGAGATTTGCACACAAACGTATCAACTAACGCTTGTGTGAAAATCTCACAAAGAGAGAATAATAATAGTTTTCGTCTTGACGAATACACTAATAAAAGGAAGGAAATACTATCTGCAACAGGCATGAAAAGCAATTGCAACAATTTGACAAACAGAATTACATCAAAATTTCAGAAATAGGAAGAAAAACAACTACATGGGTACTTCAAGCGTCAAACTCAAGAGATATTGCATGGAATGACAGGACATGGCAAAGAAAAGGAAACCTTAAGAGAGAAACCGAATCTTTCACTGGAGTCTGAGTGAAAATAAGTCTCCTCAGGTCTCCAGGAGTTTTCTCGGTATTATATTGCCTGAATGGTCTCAATTCTTCCTCCGATTTCCAGTTCCTGCAGTCTTTTCCCAAGCATTTTATGGCCGTTTCTAGTTCACCACCTAAAATTGTTATCATTTTCATTTTTATATTCCACAGCTTGTTTAATTCTCTGTAAATATTCGTGTATTTGTCTAGCTCTCCTTTTTCCTTCAACTTCACCATGTGATCGGCTGAAACTGCAAAATCTACCAGTTGATAAGTTTTCTTTTTTTGTTAATCAATACTTGGTCTGGTCTTCTGGCTAGGATAAGGTGATCCGTATTAATCTCAAAGTCCCAGAGAATGCATTTAATTCTCATGAGAATACCATTTTGTTGGATACCATTTTGTTGGATGGTTATTTTTTCTTTTTGCATAATTCCCAGTTTGTCACCTTCTCGACCCAGTCGTACCTAGCTTTGTATTCTCGTTGGGCTAGTTTGCTACATTCACTCAGAATTCTGGTTCCTAATTTAAAACCGATGCAGTCGGACGCAAACTTGTTACAAAGAAAGAGAAGGCGAAGAAAAAACAAAACAAAAGAAGACATAAATAATCGTTTGAAGAATTGAAGAATACTTTCTAATTGATTTGAACAAAATGAATGATAAAATTAGAAAATAGTTTAGTTATGGACGCAATATAAAATTAAATTACAAGAAACGGTATTATTTTTAACACAAGCATATCTTTAAAAATATCCACATGATTATACCTTATTTCACCCTTCTAAACTGTAATGTGATTAATGATAAATACATGTTAGCGAACAGGATTATAATTTTCCAATATGGAAGCTTATAGACAGGTTATTGACACGGGATATTCAGAAGAAAAAAAAACAAGCGACAACATCTCTAAATGCCAAATGAAGATATGATCTTT
>CM042139.1:6969495-7039495 GCA_023376005.1 Doryteuthis pealeii | reverse complement strand
CTCGTCGCCGCCCCTCACCAACCTACTCGGGCATTTTTATTGTGACCGCTCTTCACTTCTCACTACCCACAAACCGAAAAAAATAAAGACGGGTCATATTTTTATATACACATGTCTGTGGTTTCATTGAAGTCCAGTAGCAGGCTATACAACAACAGCATCAGTATCTAGATTTTGTCATTTCATCTTAAATAATTTGGACGGTCTCATTTTTAACCGGAGGGTGTTGCAAGATGATAACAGTCCAAAGATTAAGGAATAAGAATATTAATGTGTAGATATTCAAATGTGTATTAATCCGTCTTATCTTGTAACATTATTTAAAATGTCCTTGTCGAAACTTTTACTATTGATTGTTTTTTTCCCCCCAAATCTAAATGATAGAATTTTATTGTTTTTCTATGAGATTATTAACGTCTTGAAATGTCTTATTCTTAAAAATACTCAATCAGTAAATGATTAAATAGAATTAAGCAACAATTTTTTTGTCATTCCTTATTTTTATTTAGAAATCTAATCAGCCTGTAACGAAATCACCAATAATTTTTTCCTCATCCAACTTGTAAAAGGAACGGAAATTTGATTGGAACAATTTTATTCGGATTTTGTTAATAACCAGAAAAAAAGAAAAAAAAAGAAGAAAAAGCAAAAAACATATTTCTAATAATAACACAATTTCTCGACGTATTATATGCTCATGTATTTTCCCCCCTCTCCCTCTCTCTCTCTCTCTCTCTCTCTCTCTCTCTCTCTCTCTCTCTCTCTCTCTCTCTCTCGCTGGGAATTGGATATTTGCTGAAATTAAATTTATTTGCCTGTGGCGATTCATACTGTATAAATAAGACCGATCTTTAATTTAATCGTCTTACATAACAAGCTGGTAATGTGCAATAGATTTCTTTGGAGACGTATCGAGGGAATGGATTTAATCATGATATAAAAGCATGCTGATATTTTAGATATCCTATGAGGTCATCATCATCATCATCATCATGTCGCGCTATTAGCACGGATATCCATTACAACCGTCCCTTTCACTTAATTGTTCTCGGGAGGTCATCTGCGCAGCATCCAATATCCGCACATAGCTGGCCAATAACTCTTTAATGGACGGCCCACACGGACGTGCCCATGTGCTGGCTTCCACTGGAGAACATCGCTCATAAAAATAAAAAAAAGAATTCTGCACATAAGCATCACCAGACAGTCAGGATTTACATTTCGGTAATTCAGCTTGGACGATCTGGACGTTCTCGTTTTTAAACAGAAGGTATTGCAAGATGATAACAGTTCAACAATTTAGGAACACGTGTATTAAATATACAGGGTGACCCCCCCACACACACATAAAACAAAATTAAATTCTGTTTCTTAGTTATCCTGTACATATACTATTACTAATGCAGACTAACAGCACAAAGTAGTGAGAGCAAGAACTTGCTTTGCGTGCAAACCGACCTTGCCTGAAACTTCGCAACTGAACGGGTGAACGAGAAGTGGGTGTGGCAGGCATGCAACAACGAACAGTTAGAGAGGAGAAGGAAAGGCCTATTTATAGAAGCGTCCGATGCATTATGGGTAGAAATTGGAGATAAAACGTCTACTTTTCTGAGAGGGAGGGGAGAAAAAATGGTCATTCAGTCGATAGACAAGAGCGAGCAACGACGGGAAGAAAAAACGAGGAAAGAAGGAGAGGTGGAACAAAAAACGGAAGAGTGTTAGAGACAAGAAACAGAATCCAGATTCCGTTATGGTTTTTTTGTGGGGGTTGAAGGGTAAGCCTGTAGATATAATGATAATACAGGAATATATTAAGAATGATAAGATAGATAGAGAGATAGACAAACTGGCAAATGATGTTGTATTTTTTCTATATATGAAGGTCGGTCAACCTTGAAAATAAGCTTTCAAATTATTGTTTTTATTGTTTTCAAACACAGCTCACCGGCGCCTACGAACTAAGGAACGGAATCACCTTGGCTAATAATGACACGGTATCGACCGATATAAAAATTAGATTCCTTTTTGGAATCGCTACGAATATGTGAGACGGCAATTTTCAAGCAAAGCATTTTATGTAAAAAAAAGAAACATCAAAGGGTGCTATAGGCATACCTCGTGGCGAAATTATTATTTACCTCCATCGCTACAGATTGGATAGATGTCTGTGATCTGCGATGCTTATTTTCAAGTAGCGTCTATCCTATTTGACAAAAAAAAAAAAGGATTCCTGGTTTAACGTTGTTCAATTTGGCAGACAGAAAGCAACATGGGTCGTTCATTCCCATTGTAGGATTAGCAGTTTATGAGAAATTCTAAGCTCTATAGTCACAAGGTGGGACAATTTTGGTGTAATAATGCATGAATCCAATCTCACAGAGAAGTTAAAGAGACAGTTCTTCCAGGCTATAGTCGTATCAGTCCTGCTGTATGGCTGCACCACCTGGACCCTAACGAAGCGACTAGAGAATAAACTAGATGGGAGCTGCACAAGAATGCTGCGGGTGATCCTGAACAAAACGTAGAAACAACACCCACGAGAAAGCAGTGGCACGGCCACCTACCACATATCACCCAAACCATCCGAGATAAGACACACGGGACACTGCTGGAGAAGCAAGGACGAAGTCATAAGCGACGTCCTCATGTGGAAGCCAGCACATGGGCACGCCAGTGTGGGCCGACCAGCAAAGACGTATATTGATCAGCTCTGCGCGGATACAGGATGCTGCACAGAGGACCTCATGAGAATGATGGAGAGAGATTGTCATGGATATCTGTGCCAACAGCACGAACTGATGATGAGTATGTATATGTCAAAATATCTATATGATTATGTATGGGTAGATGCACAAGGTATATGAATGTATACTTATGTGGGTGCCTATTGTACGTGTATGAATTTGAACAAAGTTGTTAAGAGGGAAATGGATTTACACTTTTATGACCTAAAAAAAGGGAGAACAGTTCAAGCATTTCCAATGGTGGCAGTACAGGTTAGGAGAGTAAAACTTTATAGAGAATAGAGTATTAGGTGGTGGTGTTTGGAAGATAGGTTCCTTCTCCTTTACTTTGTCGTAATTTTACCCCGAAAACATCTCTCCGAGATAAAATTGTAACTTTACGTATTAGTAAAGCCCGAACTGAAACAAAGAAACATTTACAGAAAATAATGCAATTCAGGACGCTTGGAAAGATAAGTCGAAATATCACTGTGAGCCTTTAAAAACAAGGATTATTGGATTGCAAGAATTTTTCCACTTGCATAAGTCAAATGGACAGAAAGTTACAAAAAAATTAAAATTACAATAAATTTAATATTTAAAACAGACAATAAAAACGAAGAAAACATAAAGCACTTATTACTTTTTCTTCACATAGTCAGACGTGTCACCGAAAAGTTCACAAATTAGTAGTTTTTAACTACTAAGCAAAGTTCTTAACAAATAAAGATCTTTTAAACAGTCTTCGCAGCCAAGCTGCCGAAAGGATGCAATACAGAGGAATTCACAGTGGTTCTTTCCTTCTATCCAGCATAGAGTTATTCTTTAAACTTCTTTTTTAAAGCAAAATAGACAATTTTGCCAGTACCAATTTTTACTTTCTTCAAAGAAGAAAGCACAAAGTTCAAAATTAGTCGGTATTCCTATACCGACTATAAAAATAATATTTCTTTTCTTCGCGAAAATAAAATAAACAAACTCAATAATATTTGGTAAGTCCAAATATTTTATAGTCAATTCCGGATAAGACTATGAAAAAACTTTCTCGTTTAGACAGTCTTCGTCTTATCCGGTATATCAAATTTTCGATGGTTTTCACCAACGGAGACAGAGAAAACAGGACCTTCTTCTTCAACTTCCTTCTCGTGTCTGTCGAATTTGGCGCCCAAATCCAGAAACCGGAAAATCAGCACTGCTGCTGCTGCTACAGGCATGAGTCAGCACATATTGAAAAGGCCGTTCTGGCAGGGATAAACAAAGGGGCGTAACTGTTATTGTCCCTTTATTTTTTTCCTCCTAAAAATTCTTTAACATTTTTTCCGGGTATAGAGATATCATTTTCACCTTTCCCAGCACGACACAATAAAACCAGCTAGGATGTGTTGTTTTTTATTGTGTTATTAGTTGTTATTTACTAAACAGCTTAGTTTAGCACAAGGCTAGAAGTATAGGTCTTCAAGTATGAATATAAATGCATTAACAAAGCCTGCAGCTCTCATAGCTTAGTTGGTAAAGCAGCTAGATTGAGACAAAAGAGGGATGAGAGTTCGTTAACCCCTAGATAGTTAAACATTACAACACCTTTTATTGTATCAGGATTTACAAACATACTAACAGAAATTGAGTCATTATAAACAAATGATTAATTAATTATTTGATTGATTGATTTTAACGGCATGTCAACCCATCAGGGATGGGGGTTAACTTGCTAATATTCAGCCACACTGAAGAGACTGAATACGTCCATATACGCTGTCTGCGTATGACTATATATATATATATATATATTATATATATATATATATATATATAATATATATATATATATGTGTGTGTGTGTTGTGTGTGTGTGTGTGTGTGTTTGTATGTGTGTGTGTGTTTGTATGCGTCTATGTTTGTATCTGTGTGTATGTGTGTGTTCGCTATATATATATGCTTACATACACTCATACACACGCAAAATACATATTCTTTGGAAATCAAAGATAGTTATCTAATTCAATCTAAATATTATGCATGAAACACACACACACACACACACACACACACACACACACACACACACACACATATATATATATATATATAATATATATAAATTATTTAGTTTAAATTAGTTACTTTAAACTATTATTGATTCCTAAGGATTATTATTATTAGTCATTTGAAACCATATAACTATTTTCAACTATGTATAAACCTACGTTTGTTTTCAGATATAAAAACTTACTTGAAACCATATAATAATTAGTATTAGATAGGATAACTTGAAAATATACAACTGAGTATATTTTTGTATGAGAATTTAATATTTGATATCAAATAACGGTGTTAAAATATTGTTAGGAATGGACAAAACAGAATATAAGAACACAAATATGTAATGAACGCAATTCCCTAACCTACAGGCTTAAAATAACATTGGCGAATCAATATGCCGTTAAAATCAATCAAACAATCCGTTATTAATTCCTCTGTATTGCTTCCTTGTTAGGCAACTAAAATAGATATTTTCGAAGATCAAATATTTTATTCGTGCAGTGGGAATTGATCTCTAGATAGTAGTCCATTTGTAATTGTAGTGAAAGGAATGACGTACTTCAGAGCCCAAAGTGGGTGCGAAATTTCCTTGCGTACAAAATGAGGGAAGGGGTCAAAAGGAAAAAAATACAGCTACCCTAGTTCCGTAATTTAAGAAAACGCGATCTCTGGGCCAGGAGAATTGGTGAGAATGTATTTGCTCGCATGCAAATATTTTCGAGATCGAGCAGTGCATAAAACACCAGGCATGACTGGGAAAGAGGCAAGACGCTTTGGGGCGAGTTATTGAGTTTACGTTGGAGACTGATGTGTTTATGTTGTAAGAGATATCTGTGGCAGACCATTGAAGGAATTTAATTTACTATCTTTCAAGGACATGACAGAGTTAAAGTAATATATGTCCTACCTTCCCGACGAGACAGTGGTTTTGTCAACGTACAAAGTCGTTTTCTGGGATCTTAGCTTACACAATTCAATACAACTATGTTTGAATTAATCATGGAAAGTTTGAGCGAAAATACGCAAGAAAAAGATAGTTAAAACATAAAATAAAATGTATTGTCTGCTCTTACAATTGGGAATAATGAAAACATATTTTCCCTATTTTCCTCGGCAAGACGAAGATGTTGGGAACTGATTACAATGTTTCGACTCTGAGAAAATGATAAAAAATAAACAAGAACAAAAAGAAACTAAACAAAATAAAACAAAACAAAAAAAAACACACCCACACAAAGACTTAGTGTTTATTGTGTCCTTCGAGCGATCTCAAGAATCATTATCTTCTTGGTCATCAATAATTTTGTTTCATGTCATCGAGTTATAGTTGCGTTTTGAAACACTTCTTCGAAATCCTTCGGGGAAACAACAGACAACTTCAAAAGAAGACAATTTTTCATTTACTCTCGTTAAGTGCATGAATATATTAACTTGGCTTCTTTGTTATGCATTTAGAATATTTAAGTGAGAAATTACCATGTTGGTGAGAAAGCCGTTTAGATAATATTTCAAACAGATATCCTCTTTGCAGAGTTGAAAGTATGATACATTTCTTTTGACATTAACGACAAAAAATGACATTAAATAAATTCATATCCCATGATAATTAGTTTAGGTGGTTGTTTATTCTATTCCCATATAATCCCATTGTTTTATTTATGTCTTAAATATTTTTTCTGTTTGATCTTTGCTGCATACATCGTTGATCTATTTATCTCTCTCATTATTAAATTGATAGCAATGTTTTACAAATATGGGGTAAAGGTAGATGCTGTTTTTTTGTGGATTTAGGTTGTTATTTGTGCGTGTTGGCAGGTTTTTTTCTTCTCATGAACCCCATTATATTTTGGTTTCTTTCTTCTTATGGGTTGTCAACCAGAAACAGAATTAAAGGAAGGTAAAAGAAGAGACAAAGACAAAAGGCACAATAAGAAGGTTTAATCATGTCAAAGATGGTTAAATGTCAGTGACCCGGAATCTCTTTCATGTTTTATTTACGTAGAAATATGTCCTTATGAAGACATAAGTGTATCAATTATTGAATTTGGTAGTTGTTGTTTTATGTGGGTTTAATGTCGTTGGTCGTATCTGGCTCGTGTTTGCAAGTTGTTTCTTTTAAACCCTTTATATTTGGTATTTTTATAAGTCACCTCATCACTCCATTACGAAATGAAACCCGTAATGTTACATAAGCCTACGAAGGAAAACAGAAAATAAATATAATATCTATTTTTTGTACTCGTTTGAGCCTAGGTATTTATATCATTTCCAGGATAAAGATCTTCCATAAATTCTGCATGATTACTTGTAATCTCTACTCATATCAATTTAATATCATGAAGTTTAAGATTCACAAGCTTTAAATAACATTTTCCATATATTCTGATTAAAATAGATTTAAGTATGTATGACATTATTAATCCTGAAACAAATTATGGAATTAGGGAAATTAGTACTAATTAGTATTTACTTCGGTATTTTATTTAGCAGTAAGTAATCTAATAACAGATACAATGCAAAACACGTATTTATTTATTAATTGAACAATTTGGTTTCATCTTATATTCCTGAAACAAACTAGATTATATATATATATATTACTAATCGTGTTCTAATCATCTTGCAAATCCCTTTGGGAAAAAGTGAGACCGTCCAAATCGACCAAGATGAAATGCACAAATGTGAATCATGATATCTGGTGTTGCTTATCCGCCGACTTCTTGTTTCTTGTGAGTGTTGTCACATCAGCTAAATAATGAACCATTCCATTTTTATTATAAAGAAAGAATGGTAAGAAAATGGATATGCTACACAGAAAAATGTAATAATAACGGAATAAAGAGAGAAAGGGAGTAGGGGAAAGATAAAGAGAGAGGGTGAGCGCCCGTAAGTGATAATGCTAATCCGTTTCAATCGAAAATAATGAAAATATGAAAAGAATGACAGATAGAAAAAAAAGTGAGAAAGAATTAAATCAAGATTAAAATACCTTTTATATAGTGAACTATTTTGCACTAGCTTTTAAGTTTAACATATCAAACATTGTAATAATTAAATCATCATACTGTGGTACATATACAAGTCCTGCTAGTACTTATTTATGTGTTAGTATTGTATTTAGCAGTAGGTAATCTAATAATCGATACGGTGCAACACACGTTTTTATTTAATCGGTAAACAATCTGGCTTCATCAAATATTCTTCAAAGTAAACTAGATTAAATATTTAAATTAATAGTATATTTTTCTCAAAGTCAAAGAGGAAAATGTTATAGAATAACCCAATGTTGATAAAAAGGTATTAAAGAAACAAAGTGAACGTCCTTTAGATCTCTTAATAAAGTAAGTTTTGCCAAGGGCAGTATAATAAGAATACATTTGCTAACGACATAATAGCATCCATCAGAATAAACCAACAAAAAATAAGTTATGGAATATTTCAATAAGAATCAAAGTTCTTAAAATCACTTAAAGAAAATATGGACTCATTAACTTAATATGTAAAATTTAGTAATACATTTCTCCCAATGGCACAAATCATTAAGAAATGAAATCTGTGAAACGAAAGTAAAATTGAAAAAAAAAAATAGATATATGTTTCTAGAATCAAGTTTCCTTATATATCGTAGATCTAAATATATAATATGATATAAAAGGAAGTAAAAAAAATATCTTGAAAAAAAGAAAAATTTTTATGACAATAATACAATTTCGTCAGTTATATTAAGCAATCGTATATGATGATAAAATACTCGACTGTAAATATATTAATTACACGGATTCATTTATTAGTTGTTTCAACAATAACCGTTTAAAATCTACCCCAAAAGAAACAATAAAAGCGAGTTATTCATAACATTTAGATGCACGCATTTTTACTATATACATATACATGAACATCACACTTTAATTTAAAAATAATCAAAGTAGGTAGAAAATTATATCTTCGAATTATAGGAAACTTTGCTCAGTTGAACATAATATTCATCGACTTTAATAGGGAGATTAAATTTTCGATTGTAGTATTCCTTAACTTTAATGATAATACATCATGTTTAAATATGGAAACCTGCTGGCTAAGGAATCCATGACATGCAACACTCCCTTTTGGAGCTTACTCAGGCTAGGTTGGTTGGTGGGAGGGCCGCCCCGATTAATCGGATGTTTTCTCAAGCCCAAACATCTATATGATTGTTCCAACCACTATCTCCATTATTAACAGATATATTGTAAATTTCGAAAATCAGCAATATAAACTCTGGAAAATAAAAACATTTACTCCATGAGTTTTAGTCATTGAGTTCAACGGCAGATAAATTTCAGGGGTAAAAAATCATATTCGTTACTTTAGCAAAAATATATATTTTACTTAGTGGTTGATAAGGGGTTCATTTTTACAGACAGTGCTTGTACGAATCTAAATCTAACAAATATTTCCTTATACATAAAATCGAATAGTGTTACTCATATGATCGCAGCAAACTCGTGTTCAAGTATTGCCATTGCTTGATATAAAATAAGTTCAACAGTTCAAAGAATATAATGGTGAGCTTCAAAAAAGTTCAACAATGAGCTGCACGAAAGTGGCTTTTAGTCCCACCAAAGTCTTGCACATCTTCCCACAATTACAGGTAATTCCAGGGAGCACAGGGTATTTTATTAGTCCATCCCGCCGATGCACAGATTGGTGACTGATCAGGCCAGCCTTGCTCATACATAGCCTTCCACACTGGTCACGTAGTAGACCGATTTGAAGACCTAGTTGTCTACTTTTTTTATTCTTGCGAATATCTCGTTTCAACTGCTCATGCTGTATACGGTTGGTCTCAAACTTTTTGTGCCCTCCTGTAAAGCTCTTCTCCACTGCCCACGGTCCAAAGACTTACTCTCCCAGGTCTTCTCATCGATGTTACATTTTTTCAAATGTGTTACACACATACAATGTGATACACGTGCATACACAGATTTTTCCATAAATAATAGGCACAGCGCATCATTTCTGTAATGAAATTTTGTAAGAATTTACATTTAACCGTAAACTCGTAGAAAGCTCGCTGTGTGCAGACACATGTTGCGTTCTGTGATGATTCTCTTGGCGCTGCGCTGTTTGTCAGGTATCATGGAACTGGATAAAAACTATGTTGATGGATATGCGTTATATACAATATTACATGAATTAGATATAATAAATATAAGGCACACACACACACACGCACGCACACACACACACACACACACACACACACACACACACACTGATATATATATATATATATATATATATATATATATATATATATATATAAATTAATTTTCTGAACGCATGACCAAAATATTAATAATATCATTATAACAATTGTTCGGCATAAACTTCCTTTGGCTGATATTTCTTTTCTGTTGGTTTCCTTTTCTTGTTTCTTTTTTTTTAATGTTTGATTTGTCAGCCTGTAATTTGACAACGGCTTTTGTCGTAGACATAATCAACATCCCAGGAAAAAAAGAAACAGAATAATGGAGATCTTTCCATAAGGGAGAAGTTTATTTTTCATAAAATGATTTGCTTATCAATAACTTGTTTATTCTGACAATCAATCTAGCGATCAAATATATCCTTGTGAATCGGATTAGATTATAATCAACATGATAATAATAATGCTTAATATGTATGTGATGTTATAGAAAATGATTACCACTCTGTTCAGCAAATATTATAAGAAAACCAAGGTTGCTGGATTTATTAACTGTAAAGCAGCTTAGGAAAATGAATGAATCATAGACAGATTTGCTATAGAGAACTTTAAAAATACAATTAGATCATTTAGTTTTTACAGATTTTATTTTTTTTTTCAAATTGAATGATCTACAAATTTAAATTTTCCGTACAAAACCTTATAAAATACTATCATTTAATTTTCACCATTTTTTTTTTTTTTCTCAAATTGAATTATCTAAAAAGATGAATTTGCCGTACATAACCTTAAAACATTCAATTAAATCCTTTAATTTTTACCATTTATTCCTTTTTAAATTGAATTATCTGAGAATTTTAATTTTGTGACATTCTATTACGCACAAAAAAACCCAACTCTACCGAAATAGCTCAATACATACAATTCCATTTCAAGTTTGATATTACAACAAAACTTTTTACAAAAAACATTTTATGCATATCTGAATTTAAATTACTGTAGACATGTATTTTTAGAATATATTTTCCAAAGATACAACCCTGTAAGTATGTATCATTTGCATTTTGCATAGTGCTAATGCCGTTGGGAAAGTTATGAATCCAATTACTTTCCGTCCAGCTATGGTTTAATAGTAGTCTAGTTTGGCTAGGTAATCAGTCTAGGAGAAGGAAGACTCTGAATTTAAACAGGTTACATTCCACTTAAAAATTCCATATATATGCATACGTTATCATACAAATCATCATTCCAAATGTGTCCAAAAATTGTTGTTATATAGGCAGATAATAAGAAATATAGAAGTTTAATTTGTATAAAAGAATTTTATTGTCACTGTTTTTGCTCGTTTTGTAAGAATAAATATTGCAGAAAAATGTTAAATAAAATATGTAGATTCTCTATAGAACTGATAATATTGATAAAAAAAAGATTAGATATACTAAAATCGTTTTCCCCACGTAGGAAAGTTCGAAAAAACAAACATTCTGATTTTTAAAAAAATTCTAGTGAAAACTAACGGCTGAGAGGATTTTAATGAAATATTTAGTCAAGTGCATCATTTAAACCAACAAACACAAAAACAAACATTTATTTTAAAAGTTAATCGATTGAAAGAGGAAATCATTTGAAAAAGAATTTAACGAGACTGAAATTCTCCTTCAAATTTTGAATATATTCAATTTTTAGAATTATTTTTCTATATTGAACTTTCACAGTAGAAAAGCAATTTTTTTCGAAAAAATGCTTAGTCGAGTCAAACGAATCGTTACAAATTTTGCCTCATATGTTTTAAACTGAAACAAAAACAAAACAAACAAACAAATCAACTAGAAAGATTATAATATTAGTATTTATATGACAAAATTTAGGAAGTGTTTGTGGTCTGAAGGTTAATTTGAAATCTTGTTGGTGAAGTATATTTACACTAGCTAGCATTGGATGATGTTACCAAGCTCATTACTTTTATAAAGCCAGTCATACCTGGCTTGAAGGTTCCTTTCCAAAGAAACAAGTGGAAATGCAACCATATGGAATTCCTAGTTTAATGTGACCAAATATCACTCATCATTTATACAGATTAATGAAGGATTCTATAAGCAAGAAAAGAGTTATGACCTTGCAGTAGATGGGATTCTGGAATTAATAGATGATGTTCGACTATATCATGCCTCTTACCATAATTTGCGCCTGACTATACATTTTATAAATGAAGACTTCTATTAATCAAACAGTTTTGTCAAGCTTAGAAGAATCTAACTGTTATCCTCGCAATAAATTGATATGACGAAACAAGTTCAAAACCTGCGGAAGGTCTCAAACTTCACCTACGATGTATAAGACGAAGAGCAATTTTTTTTAGCCAAAAGTTTGGAAAAAAAGTGCGTCCTATATGCCGTCAAATATGGTATTTATTTTGGCATTTGCTCACTCGCTCTCAGGGGTGAATAATAATAATAATAATAATAATAATAATAATAATAATAATAATAATAATAATAATAATAATAATAATAACACCTGAGTGAACATGTAATCATTCTTTTCTTTTTCTTTAATTCGGGGTGTGAAAAAAGCTGATATTTGTTTTTTATGGTTTTATCTAGATATAACCAAAACGGGCACGTGATCAGTTTAGGCCATCTTGAATAAAACGGAAATAAATATTTCCGAACATTGTTTATCAAAAATCTCTTAAAAAACAATTAAAGATCGTACGGATTTGTTACAAAGAAAAACAGTTAATTCAAAGATCAAATTATCCAATTGGTAAAAATTACATCGATATCTTAAAAAATAAACAAACCTATCCATATTACATGTGAAAGGGTAATTTTAAGGCCGCAATTTAGACAGAAAAAAAAACAACATATTTTTACCCTCTTACGGTTATGCATCTACATATGGTTGGGTGTAACGGACATACTTTTACTTTTTTATGGCCTGAATCAAACTTTTCTCTTTCCGTCTATGCGTAAATATTAGAACAGACCGGGGTCTTTAGTTCTGGCACATCAACCGGTCTTTTAAGAAACAACTGAATGAAGCGAATGATTATAAATGTACAATAAAGGGATTTCTTCATTTTCTAAGCATGAAATAACACTATACAGGTTGGCATGCCGTTAAAATCAATCAATCGATGTATCTCTCAATCAATCATTATATATTTTACAAATTCCTCCGCACGAGCAGGATACGACACAAGGTCAATTTCTTAAGCGGAGTTCAACAGGTTTGAATTCAGAGTTTTCCTTCTCCTAGACTTGTTACCTAGCCATGGTTAAAGAACCCAGTGCCCTGCTATTTACCCATAGATGGAAGGAGAGTAGGATTCATACCTTTCCCAAGGGTATTAGCGCTAAGTGAAATGCAATTACCACGTCTAGGATTTGAACTCGGGGCGACGAGTCCATTTCCCATGATTTTAACCATTACACCACGCGCTTCAATCAATCATTATAAGTCTCTGAATATTTCCCTCACCTTTATTGTCATATTCACAATCTTTGATTTGGTTTGTTGGATGATTCTTATGGCATGTCTACCCTTATTGGGTTATTTTATGCCGAAAACCTTTGTTTTATTAATAAGTATTCAATATCTTTATCTTTTTTAACACTATTTTTCCTATTCCGCCCATAGATTAGACTCTAACAGTTACTACTACTCAGGACTCAGGGTACTCCACATCCAGACCCTCAGCCACCGTCTTCTAGCACATATATGAAAAAAGGGTTGAGACTTGTCATAGACCAATAGGTCGGGACAATGTTATAAGTTCTGGGCTTAACGTGACCAGCTGATTAATCGGAGGGGCCACACCAAGCCCCATCAAGTCATAATTAAGGGCCAAAGTGTATTGTTACATGTCACGGACTGCTCAGCTACCAGGATTCCATCCATAAGCATCATGGATCGGCATCCACGGCTAACATGTTATCCCTTTCGGGAAGGGTATTCCTATCAGGTGCAATCGGTGTATTCTAAACACCCAGTTGACAGCGCTGATAATCCTTCGGTTCCTGTAATTCCCAGACATATTCACGTGTCGTTGTCTGTGAATTCCGAACCGAACGCTTTCTTTAATCAGTGAGAGAAGACTATTATCATTCTATTATCCATGCCCCGGGGTATATCCTATCTGTTAATTTGCCTTCTTTATTATCTTGCCCTTTTAATTTCGGCTAATTAACAATCCTCACATTAGGTTGGGTCTAATTAAGAACCGTTAATTAAGAAATAGAGGACATTGGGGCCCTCGATTCACTAATAACACCAACCGATTATATTCGACGCAATCCAAATATCGTATATACTCTGCTTGAAGACGTACATTAACGTCATGTTGCGTACGTCCTCAAGAAAAACAACAATATTGAGAGATAGAGAGAGAGGGAGGGGTATTATTTTTATGAGACAATCTCTCTATCTCTCTATCTATCTCTATCTCTCAATGTATCTATCTATCTATCTGTCTGTCTCTAAGCATTGTCCTCTTTCATTCATTCATTCTTTCTAGACCCCCCTCTCTCTCTCTCTCTCTCTCTCTCTCTCTCTCTCTCTCTCTCTCTCTCTCTCTCTCTCTCTCTCTCTCTCTTTGTAGGGACATGTTCTTAAATGGAGAAAGATATAGAAAGAAAGAAAGAAAGAAAGAAAGAAAAACAACAATATTGAGATATATTTAGATTGTGAGATTCAATCAAGCCCCGCTTCAAATACACTGACCAATTTTTTGCGCCTTAAAACTTACGTCATTTTTGTTTAAGGCACTCTAATTGATTTCAATATAAAATATATACATATGAAATATATACATAGAATTGTTTTTGATATATTTGTAAACAAAAAACCCCAGCTATATTAGAAATTAATAACAACAAATAATTATCTATTAAACCTGGTTTTGTTAAAACCAGTATGCAAATTATTCACACCATATACTATGTAAACATTTATTTCTTGATATATAACACACAGCGCTGGATTTTAGACGCATTAACAATATAGGTTGTTTTGAGGAAATATAACTTAGCTAGACCTTAATAGAGACATTTCTGATATATACGATGCTAATTAACAATATATAATGATAATTTAATAACCCATGAGAATATAACGTAAATAACTAAGGGAATTGTGATGTGGTTTTGGTTACAGACAGACACACACATAATCTCCATTATAAGCTACAAATATTTGGAAACAGGTTCTAAAGACTGGATTAATGGAGTTTATAAATATTAGGAAAGCGAATGCATATTCTCAGTCAATTGAGTTTATCTAATAAATAAAATGGGAATATCATAAATCATTCCTGGTTTAATAGCTGAATAAGTTCCAGATATAAAGATTCAACTTTTGTGTATTTTCACATGTAAATTTAAACTTATTACAGAAACTGTTGTGTCCTAGTTAAACTGCATCTGATGGTTAAGTTCAAAACAGGAACTCTGGGTAAAGTAGAGTATCTCTTCCTCACCATTACTTCCAGGTCCATTTTAACCCAGAGCGGTAGTACCTGTTTGGGTCCTATCTATCGATAAAAAAACTGAGTTTGAGATAGATGTTGAACACCCATCAAGAATGAATAAAACAAAACGTCTTCGGCCTAAAATAACCCAACATAGGTTGACATGCTGTAAAATCCAACCGACCAACCAACCAACCTACAACAGCAATTGTTTGCTTGTTTTCTGTACTTATTTTTAGATTAAGGCAGTGTATCATTAGAACGCACCAAACGACGCATCCAAACCCCTAAGACTCTCAAATATTCTAACCATATTTCTGGCAATATAATGTAAAATATCGTAGAATACATTTTGTCTTGGAATAATCTTTTGAATTTACCATTATTTCCTCTTCTTTCTGCTATTCGTCCTCAAAACCATTTTTATTGCCATTTGTTTAGTGGTTTTCATGAATGTGTTCATTCCAATATTTGCAGCCCTTATCCCTCTTCTTTCTTAAGCACCTTAGAGTTTCCAGAAAACATCGAATATTTTCCGCCATTATGACTAGAGTGGCATTCTCTGAATCGGACAACTCTATTTAGAAAGCGAGTTGTAGTACGATCCCTAATCCAAATGGATGCTATGATGATACACTCAAATGAACTGATTTCGGTTTGAATGCCCTGCGGATCCAATCATGTTTGTGCCGTTATGTTCAAGGCTTCTAAACTGGAAATAGTAGTATTTATTCCATCCAGGGTAAGAAAACTGCAAATCGACAAATATATCTTGAACATGCTATGCATTGAGAAGCCGATATTAACTATAGAGGTTTTTCACAAATGCCCCGAAATATTTAATGGTTTATAGAATTTTCAAAATAGTACACTTTTAGAAGCGGTTGGTTTAGCTCAATCGGTAGAGCACCGGGCTATCAATCGTAAGGTCCATTGTTCGATACCGGTCCTCGCCAACAGTGTATGACTAGAAAAGATTGGGTAATATGGTTTATACGGTAAAGTGGGGAACTTGTCTAGCGCTAGAAAAAAAAGGGATACTCCCTGCCTGTCTGGTTGATATCACCAACATTTCTTTTTTTACTTATACTTTTAGAAACATTCAACAGTATGAAAGCCCATAGAAGAAACTGATACTACGAGGCTGTGGCTAGAAGAAAGCAACATAACAGACGATCTGACTGCGTTCGGAAATCTTCAAAAAAAAAGTGTTGGAATGGCATTCTCTGAATCGGACAACTCTATTTAGAAAGCGAGTTGTAGGATCCCTAATCATGCCAACCAGTGTTGCAAACACAGTAGTTAATCCCTGGATAACAAAAGTAACCAATGTTAGGCCATATGTATGGCAGCAGGATTCGGCACCCTGCCACACCTCTGGGAAATGTCAGAGATAGTTGTCGACGAATTTTTACAACAACAACAATCCCAATATTTGGCCTCCGAACTCTCTAGATCTTAACCCATGGATTATTATATATGTGGCAATGTTGAGTAAGGCACCAATCGCCATGTCAGTACTACAAACGCCAATTAATCGACAGAATTAATGTAGTTATGAGACACTTCCCAGGGAAACTGTATCATCAGATGACTACACGTTTTGGGGCAGGATTGAGGCTGTGATCGACGCTAATGGCGTTTATTTTGAGTGCAACTTGTTGACAGTAGTGTAATACCCGTGCCTGATGAATTTCTTAACAAACAATCCATTGAATTTTGTAGTTACTAAGCACTTTTTCTTGTTCCCTATGAAACTATCAAATCTTTCACGAACCTACATATATATATATATATATATATATATATATATATATATATATATATGTATATATATATATATGAAAGTATGCAAACAGTTTGTTTGATATGACTATACCGACAATTTTTGGGAGAATGTGTGCTTAATTGAAGTCATACCTAATTTGAAAATTTATTAGTTGATAATTAATGAATTAGGCGAATATATCTGTTTAAATGTGAAGCGTAAACAAATCGAGAAAATGTCATTCTCTGTATGTACCTTTCGGCCTATTATGCCTCATCAGCAGAGTTATAGACTCGAAGCCGCTTTGTGTATGATTCGAGCCCTAACTGCCTGGCTGCAGTCGGAGATTCTAACCGTTACACTAGCTGTGTATTGGGATATATATATTCCATCACAACTGTTTTTTTGTTATTTAGCATTTATGAAACCTCTCATGCAGCACTGCCAATTATCATTCATGGTTATGTTTAATTTTATGGTTCATTTGTTGATAGAACTATACACACAGGACTGACCACATAAACATGCAACTGCGCGACTCGATAGGCATCTTACCACTGCAGTGTATGAACCCATCATAAATGATCAGGTTCCTTTATTAAGCCCTTACTTCTGGTCATCTTCACACATAACCATGTGCAGACCCTTACATGGTCATATCCCTTGCACTGTAAGAGACTCTTATGCAGTCATGTTGACGTACTTGCATGCCACATATTGACCCTTAATTATGGCTCTATCTTCCGCTCAAGAAGGTGGATGAGCAGTTCATGACATGCAATACTCCACTTTGGCCCTATCTTGGGCTAGATGGGCGGTCGGAGAGGCCCCCTCCGATCAATCGACTAGTCACGTAAAGCCCTAGCACCTATATGATTTTCCCAACCCTATTGCCCTTATGGCAATCCCCAACCTCCTTTTATCATATGGGTGCTAGAAGACAGTGACTGAGGGTCTACATGTCCTGGGAATGGCGTTAAACTCTATCTGATGGTGAGGTTCCAGTTTTGGAGGTTTGGGAAATGTGGAGCACCCCTTCATCACAATTGCTCTGTGGTCCACTCTGACCCGGAGCGGTAGTACCTGTTAGGGTCCCATATATGGGTTAAATAGAAAAACACGAGTTTATAAACAAAATTGTATTATGCATTAAGATTTAATTTATTTCACAACTTTGTCGGCATTAAATGGCCCACCGAGGTTGATATGCCGTAAAACAAAACAAACCAAATCAAATCTCTTGATGTTAAAATTCTCAACAGAAAACTTGATTACAACAAATAAACCCCTATACATTTTTGAATACCAAATTACCAATAGAAGTATTCGGCATAAAATAACCCTAGGGCTTGACATGCCGTAAAACCCAGCCAACCAAACCAAACCGCTTAAGGAGAATGTTTGTCCACTCCACTAATTACATTAAAGAACTGCAACAAGCTACTTGTTTGTTAACCCTTGTTTGTCTGTCTGTCATTCCTTTTTTTATTACAACACTACACACTAATAGTGAGCAATGCAGCCTTGTTCATTATTATCTGTAAAATCCAATCAGGTAAGCAAAGAGAATTAATAAACAAATAGGATTTTTTTAAATACAAATTTCCTAGAATTTAAAAAAAAATCCGTAGG
The DNA here is from genome assembly GCA_023376005.1 of Doryteuthis pealeii. NCBI lineage: Eukaryota > Metazoa > Mollusca > Cephalopoda > Myopsida > Loliginidae > Doryteuthis > Doryteuthis pealeii. The sequence goes on along the minus strand of CM042139.1, from coordinate 7,020,674 downwards.
AATTTCTTTTTAATTTGAATATATTTTTTATCAATAACAATCCCAAGGCAAATGGAATATTAGCTATATTTATTTTATTTTCCTATCATTAAAAATTCCAAAATAAATCACTCGTTTGGATCACAGACTAATTTTTTAAAAGATTTTTCAAAATTATTTCTTCCGGGAGTGATCTCTAAAACGTAAACCAATAAAGTTTGTATTTTAAATAAATCACTAAATTAAATAAGTTTTAGCGCAGGGCATTCTAATTAAATTTATTTTATAATTGATTTGCATCTCTGAAAATAATGATATCCGCTTTTTATGCATGAACATAAATCTAAGATTCCATAAAAATAATTGTTAAACATTATTATCCTTTATTAACAATCCGTGCTTACTTGTATAATTAATTATTGACTGATTTCCACCAACTTGGGCATTTTGGTGTTATACTTGCGATCTTTCAACTGGTGTATCATTCTGGCTTCTTCTGATTCTAATATAAATGTAACTGAACTGTTACGATTCGGATCACCATTTTAGGCTTTTAGGTATCCTATTGGTAAATCCAATAATAGGAAAGGGTGTAGTCTCAGCAGTAGAAAGTCTATTGTATTTCTTGAAATCCTAGTTTGAGAGAGAGAGAGAGAGAGAGAGAGAGAGAGAGAGAGAGAGAGAGAGAGAGAGAGAGAGAGAGAGAGAGAGAGTTAACTCTAGATTATCATACTGGTCACTGCCAAGCCCTAGCATCTATAGATTGTCCCCAACCCTATGCCAACCCTCAACCCATTTTTATCATATGGGTGCTAGAAGGCTGTACCTGAGGGTCTTCATGTCTTCGGAATGACGCCAAACTCTATCTGATGGTGAGGTTCCAGTTCTGGAGGTTTGTGGAATGTAGAACACCCCTTCATCACCATTGCTCTCTGCTTCACTCTGTTCGGGTCCCATTTATAGGTTAAATAGGAAAATGTGTTTTATAAAAAACATTAAGAATGAATTTATTTCAAAACTTTGTCGGTATTATATCACCCACTGGGGTTGATATGCCGTAAAACAAAACAAAACAAACAAACCAAACAAATGTCCTATGCGTTTGATGGAGTTACAAAAAACATAGTCTAAGCCATCCGACAGGGCGTATATGATATCGAAATATTTTATTTAATCAATATTCTGGTAAAATAAGCTAACATATAAAATAATCGTTGATTATAATTCTGGAGATGAGATACCTATTAAATACTCATTATTGGATAGTTTCCCGCATTTAATTTGTGAATTATCATTATATAAACATTATAAACAGGGCGATATTTGCTTTAGATATTAATGTGTACATTTAATGGCACTTGTTCCATGAAAAGGAACATAAAATATAAATAATGTTTTAATACAGTTTTAATTATACTTGCAATTTCGTGCATACATACTTGCAAATAAAAAGTTTTTTTTCTGATAATTCTACACCCCTTCTTAAAACATATACTATTACTCTAAAAAGGTAGTTTACACATTCATTAAAAATATTTTGGAAAATCACATACATGAATGTTCTGACTTCATCAAAGGCAACGTCCTCTTACCCACACACATATCCTCTAACATTAACAGGGCCACTGAAATATATATATATATATCTTTTTTAAATTGACGACCGAAAGAAACCATTGTAATCAAATTCCCCCACCGCAAAATTCCCCTGACACAGTATTTTGCCTGCAACACTATCGCAGTTGTCCTTGCTCAATTCGATCAAAAGTTCACTCCTTCAACGCCGTATCTCGTCACGTTAAGAAGATCAAAACACAACTGTCCGGGATGTCGGAGAGTAGGCCTTAAATTGTAACTTCTCTCCCCAAGATCTTACATCCGGGCTAATCACACTCAGTGCTGTCCGATCCGTATATATGATAGGGGTGACAGTACTCTGACTACGAGCCACTCCTCAAGACTAGAAGTCTGAGAGTTCAATATCTGTAGTCATTCGCTACATTCCCCCTCGCAGGCCAGACATATACGGACGCGCTTAGTTCTTGGAGGTAAAGATACTTCTAGTCCACTAGGTCGAGATTACTACTTACATATATGAAACTCTTTCTAAAAACACCTCCATCCTCTACCTCATCTGTGTTCGTCAAAGTGTATGGCCGCTAACTGATTCTTGCAATCGCAAATTCAAACACAACTAAGTCATCAGATTTGTTTAGATTTTTTCTCTTGACTTTCGAATCTTTCGTTCTGTTACATTTTGGATAATTTGCTTTCTTATGTGTTGGCTCGTTTCGTTCTCTGGCCACCTCAGGTATTTCTTGTAGGGGTCAGAAGGTTCCTGAGTACGACAAGAGGGTCCCAGAGTTCGAAAAGAAGGTTCCCGAATTCGAGAAGGCTCCCGAGTCCGACAAGAAATACCTGAAGAAGGCCGGAGGGCACATCGGTCGAAACCTTGTACACATAACACTAAAGGTGAGGACAGTAGACATGTTAATCCAAATAATACTTATGGTCTCCAATTTGTCTTTTATTATTTTTATTTCATTTTCTATGATCTTTTCGACTGCTTGGTTAAACTTCTGCCCGATTCCTTCACACAAGTGAGAAGGAAGAATAATAAGTATATTACTACCGCCAACTGACATAAAATATATACCTTTTGTAGCACACCACATTACAAAATCAAAATAAACAGAAATTTAAATCAACAAAAAAAAAAAAAACCATACATATACACATTTAAATCATTTCCGCCTGCGACATTTGAAATATAATCGAACATAAATAAAATGATTCATAAAATGAAATATTATAAATATTTATTTATCTCGTAAATATTTCACTCAAATTTGCATAATACATTATTCAGTGATTCTTGATTTGCAAATATTTTCATAAAGTCAATACAAAATGAAAAGCTTGGAATATTTGCACATTATAAAAAATATTTTGTACTATGAATAGAGTTTAGTTCAGCTTCAAGGTAACAGATCCGCAATAGAATACATTGGGATTAAGTTTTTCAATATTGGCTATGAAATTTCATTTGGTTCAATATATAATAATTTGCAATGACCACAAAAGACTCATAATTTAAAAAAAATATTGAAAGAAACAGGTTTTAATAGTGTTGGACTTTATCTCACACTCTCACACACTATATATATATATATATATATATATATATATATATATATATATATATATATATATATATTTTTGCCAAACGAAGCAAATAAATTTACTTCTGGGTTAATAAAATCGACCTCAATAAAAGATCTGAATATACGTTTTTTTTAAAAGCGAGTGTTATAAATTCCAACTGCAGTTCTTGCCGGAGCAACTTCAGTGATTCCCTGAAGAATTGCTCCACAAAAAACACAGTTGGAATTTTATAACAATCGCTTAAAAAACGTATATATATATATATATATATATATATATATATAAGGTGTGTCAAAAAGTATCGAGATGTTTCGTACTTTTTGACACACGTAGTATTCTGACAAAATTAGCGTTCCATTCATTGTTCGTTTCTTGTTCAATACAGCTTCAAACCGGCACCTTTATGATACACCTTGTATTCTGAAAAAAAAAAACTTTCCATTCATTTCTCATTTTAATCTTGGTAAATACACTTTCAATCTCGATACTTTTACGACACAGGTTGAATATATATATATATATATATATATATATATATATATATATATATATATATATATATATATATATATATATATATATATATATAGTAAGTAAGTAGAATGTAAGAAATAAGAACAATATCTATCGTCTGTTATCTCTACTAATCTACGTATCTGTCTCGCTCTCTTTTATATTCACGAGATGTGGGTATACAACGTATAGACATAGAGCTGTGTGATGAAAACCTTTTTGGATTTCATATTAAGATAAAACTTCTGTGACAATTATTTGATTGAAGTGATAGATAATTGCTATATATATTTAACAACCACTCCGCAAGAGTAGGATGTATAAGGATTGGCCCCATTATTTTTACGGCATGTGGAAGTGAATAAATTAAAATAATTAGTTTTCTTAAATAATTAGTTTTAAATTATATGAGTTAAGTTTTGAATTATGTAAACAAAAGAGAATCGAATGAAAATTAGTTTGGAAATATTTTAGCAACAATAGAAACAATGGTTTTAAATTCAATGACGATATCTACGTCATTGGAATGCCACGGGTAACAAAATCACCCGATATCTACGACAATACAGAATCAGCTGATATTTGATGAATATTTTAACTTAATGATCATGTAGACAAATACAAAACAATTATAAAAGGCCCATTAAGATAAAAAGCTTCGATTGGAGCTTACGCTCTTCCTAACTCGACAGAGTTGGAGCGGATGCTCCAACTCGACAGAGTCGGCCTGGAAACTCTCCCCAACTCGACACAGTTGGGAAGAGGTCGCTGGCCAGAGACACGAAATGATACATCATGTCTGTCTCTTATTTCGTTTCATATTTTTCTCTCTCTCTCCTTCTCAATACGACACAAGTTTCAATCACAGACATTGTTTTAACAAAACTGCTACAATGTTGACACATCCAACCGAACAAATGTAACCAATAATAAGCACTTTACAAACACAACTACGTACAGACACATACAATCCGCACATCAATGAAAGAACAATTGACTGTCACTATACCAATTGTAAAATAATGTATATAAAGTTGTTTATTGTATAAATTTTGTCCTCTTCTTTTGTTTTCTAGGGAAACTACATTTCCGTAGTTCATACATTTAAATTGTGGGACACAAAACTCGGATATTCTTCAACCACATAATCACCAAGCACACAAGGTCCCCACAGATGTGACACGAAGTTCGACAGGTTTCAATTTAGAGTTTTCCTTCTTCTAGACTGGTTACTTAGCAAAGTCTAAAGAGCCCCGTCTGCCTTGATATTTACCCATAGTTGGAGGGAGCGTAGTTGGATGCACATTATGAAGGCTATGTAAAATGTAAACAACCTCGTCCAGTATTTGAACTCGGGTCGCTGACTCCATTTCATACGACTCTAACCATTACAACACACACCTCCATAAATCATAGATAATTGTTTGTAAGATTATTATTCAAGATATTTGAAATGGAAAAGAGGGTTAAGAACAGCAGATAAAACCTTTTATAGTTATACAAACATGTTCTTAGCAATTTAACTGTTGTAATGGAATCTCCCCCCTCTATCTCTCTCCTCTCTCTCTCTCTCTCTCTCTCTCTCTCTCTCTCTCTCTCTCGAACCCATGTGGTCTGATCAGATATCTAGTGAGCACGACATTACGCTTAGCTGGTTTCGGGTATTAGTTGCGTGCCTCTTTATTCCTTGCCTGTCTTATTGTATCTCTCGGTAATAAAACCCTCTATATTAAATCTACGAACGTGTTACCTGGCCCTTCCACTCCACTACAACTTTGTCTGATTGTATCACTTTTAAGGACACAACAATAACATTATCAATTTAATTCTTTTTTTTGGCAATGGGATATGAAAATTACTTGTAAGGTTATTATTAAAGATATTTGAAATGTAAAAGAGGGTTAACAACACGATATAAAAAGTTTTATAGTTATATAATCATTTTCTTCACAATATAACATTACCACACACACACACACACACACACATATATATATATATATTATATATATATATATGTATATACATATCTTATTATAATGGAGATTGTGTGTTTTTAAGTCTGTAACCGAAACTACATTACTACTCAAGTCATAATTCCCTTACTTATTGACATCACTTTCTCAATGATTTTATTTTTATTTAAACCTCAATTATTAATAAAAATTTTTTACATTATTAATACTGTTAACCATATCTATATATTAATAACATGTAATTGTATTTATATATACAACAAAATAGCGGTTTACAGTGTGAACGGGAAGGCTAATTTGCATATTGATCTTAAAAATATTGATTTTAATAAATATATGCTTAGTATTATTGATTTCTAATTGTTTGGTTTTATCTTAATAAATATGAACAAAAATCTCGGGGATAAATCTTAACAGAAATCTATTAACATAAAGAAATAACTGTAATTTTATTCTTTTCTTCCTATTTTAACTAAATAGTTAAATTAGGGAAATTTACCACTGAAAGACGGGAGTAAGGGAAAATGGTGGAACAGTTAGTTTCAAAGTTGTTCTATTTTCCGATTATACCCCTTCTGTTCCAAATATTTTTATCTGAATTATTATTCAGTTTCATTAGCCTTTCTAATTTAACATGATATTTTATTATATTAAAACTTAAATACTTGCACCCAGAGGGTGCATATATTTGCTAGTATATATAAATTATTTTTGTTCGGCAATTGGATATCATTCAGAATCTATTAGATTCCTGTTTTAAAATCAATAGAATCAATTAGATTCCTGTTTTAAAATCAATAAAATATCAATTCTCTATTAAATCTACGAACATGTTAACTGGTCCTTCCACTCGGCTACAACCTTGTCTGATCGTATCCCTTTTAAGGACACAACAATAACATTATCAATGTAATTCTTTTTTTTTTTTGGCAATTGGATATGACAATTACTTGCAAGATTATTATTCTAGATATTTGAAATGTAAAAGGGAGTTAACAACACGAGATAAAACGTTTTATAATCATTTTTTTTTTTATACATATATAACATTATACCCATATATATATATATATATATATATATATATATATATATATATATATATATATATATATATATATATATATATATATATATATATATATATATATATATTATATATATATATATATTATATATATATATATATATATATATATATATATATATATATATATAATTCTTTTTGTTCGGCAATTGGATATGATTCAGAATCTATTAGATTCCTGTTTTAAAATCAATAAAATATCAAGTAAATTCGCCAATAAAATATCTCTCTGTATTTCTGTTTGGATTAATAATTCGGCTACAAAAATGCGGTAAATAGAAACACCCAAAGCTAAAGGATAAAGAAGACAGTTTTTCTTGAGGTAACCGAAGATAATTTGTTTTAAATCTATCAACATGATTTTGCAACGGGAAAAAAAAATGGGAAATGATAATTTTAAAATAAGAAGTTTTCTAGTTGATATTTTCTCATCCTAAATAATTTAGCCTACAGAAAAATTGATTTATTGGAGTATAAATGCTCATTTGTGAACGCAGAATGTTATGGACAAGTAAAATAAAAACATCAAAACTTTAATAGGGGAAGAAGTAGATGTACACACACACACAAACGCACACACACAAACGCGCGCGCACACACACACACACACACACACACACATATATATATATATATATATATATATATATATATATATTTACGGAAAAGCATACCTGGCTCCAAACAAGTAGGGAAAAACGTATAGAATTAACTCATACGAAATAAATAGGTAACGTATATACTTACAAACACAAACGCACGTACATACACACATATACACATGAACTCATGAATAAAAAAACAACATACGCAATGCTCTCCTATAAAAGGGATAGAGACGGCCTTTACATGTGATGTGTGTATTAAAACAGTTAAAATCCCATTCACATTCTATAGGTGATGACATCCTGGCGGTTAAGGTGTCGGACTGACACTGAATCGATCGGATTTCAATCCCGGCTGTAGGTAGCTTACAAATGTCTAGCCACACTGAAGAGACTTGATAAATCGAAACACGTGTCTGTTGATGACTCTCTCTCTCTCTCTCTCTATATATATATATATATATATATATATATATATAGAGAGAGAGAGAGAGATAGGTCTAAACAGCACTTAACCATCCTCGAAGCTGTGTATATTTCTTTTTTTTCGACCACAAACACCAAACCGCTCTCTTTATTTACTGGGAGACATTTCTAACCCTGTTTCGATCTAGGTTTCATACATACATCTCCTTTCTTTTTCTTTTTTTTTTTGTCCCCCGCTCTGGCTCACCTCCATTCGTTCTTATGAATTTCTTATACAATCTGACTTTTATTCGTCGCCAGTGTATATACTTGAAAACGTACCGGTCGAAAAGGTCTTCGTATTCCCTTTATTTTATATTTTATTTCATAATAAAATATTACCTCCTAACATACATATGATTCCTCCACTTTGAGTGTTATATAAGTTATCCTGTACCAAATATATATATATATATATATATATATATATATATATATATATATATATATGTGTGTGTGTGTGTGTGTGTGTGTGTTGGCATATGCATACATGTACTTATACATATCTACATGCATATAAACAGATAGATACGTTTTACGTAGCAGTTACCATCGTAGGAAAAGTAATCGACAAGCAGAGTTCAACTCCTGGACGAGGCTCGTTGCATTTCACTTTATTCTGAAAGGCATGAATCCATATTTACCCCCGAAAATAATAAGTAAATAGTAGGTTACTTTTTTGTGCATGTGTGTATGTGCTCTCGCGTGGTATCACACAGACACACGCACACACACACACACGCACACACACATACATATATATATATATATACATATATATATATATATATATGTATATATATATATAGTCATACAGAGACACGTGTTTCAACTTATCAAGTCTTTTCAGTGTGGCTAGACATTTGTAAGCTACCTACAGCCGGTATTGAAACCCGATCGGTTCAGTGTCAGTCAGACACCTTAACCGCCAGGCTGTCATCACCTACAGAATGCGAAGAGGATTTTAACTGTTTTAATACACCCCTCGCTTTGTATGTAACGGCCGACATAGACTGTTCCATCTCTTATATAGGAGAGCGTTACTTGTGTGTGGTAATAGGGGCTTTATCAATCACTTGATTGAGTCAAGTTAGGTAAGAGGCTATGTGATCATCAGACCGAGTTTCTCCGCCTGGGTCTTTTAAATACACCGACTGTATCTCTGTTGAGAGGTAAGACCCCTCCCAATAGTGACACCTGTTGGCCGTGGGTAGCGACCCAATATGTTTAAGGATGAAACCCTGGTGGCTGAGCAGTCCATAACATGCAACACTCCACTTTGGCCGTTACGTAGGCAAGCTGGGCAGTCAGCGTGACCCCTTCCGATCAATAGGCTGGTCACGTCTAGCATCTATAGGATTGTCCCAGCCGTATTGCACTTATGGCAAGTCTCAGCTCTTTTTATCATAATTGTGCTTGAAGGCGGTGACTAATGGTCTTATTGTCTTATTGTTCTGTGTATGACAGCAAACTCTATCTGATGGTGAGGTTCCTATTCTGGAGCTCTGATGAATGTGGAATTATTGTATATCACCATTACTCTCAGGTCCACTCGATTGTTAGTATCTGTTAGTGACCCATCTATGGAGGAGACCGGAAAACATGAGTTTAAAAAAATGAGTATTCATCGAGAATGAATGAAACAAACACTTTTTCGGCATAAAATTACCCAATGGATTGACATGCCCCCAAACCAACTAACCAACCTAGGGACTCTCATGTCGTGGATATCCCGTTATATCCTATTTTGTAGGGCCAGAATGCTGTGGTCTATTTTCTGGTGAATTTGGGGAAGTGTTGTTTAAATAGTTTGGATATTTACTTGCCTCAGACGCTCTGATTATGTGCTGAGATATGTTTTTAAGCAAGACCACGTAACTAAATATCACGGCACAGAAATAATTGCTATATTCTGTTTGTATGTCTGTCTGTCTGTCTGGCTAGCTCTGTTTCTGTCTTTGTTTATCTGTGTATCTTTCTGCCAGTCTCTCTATCCTTCTTTCTCTTTCTCTATCACTTTCTTTCTTTCTCGTTTCTTCTTCATACTCTCTCTCTCTCTCTCTCTCTCTCACTCTCTCTCTCTCTCTATATATATATATATATATATATATATATTGGCAATGATCTCTCTATGACCGTGAAATACATAAATAAACCTATGTATTTAATAGTTTAAAAACACCAGTCCCCGCTACAGCTTTCAGTGGACGAGGGGATAAGATATCAGGCTGCCAAACGGTCAGTCTGAGTTTGACCCTAACCAAAGATAGTTGTGTCTAGCCACACGGAAAAAGCGTGAAACGCCGAAACACGTGTCTGTGGATGACATATATATATATATATATATATATATATATATATATATATATATATATATATATATATATATATATATATATCAAGGTAGCGTATGTGTGTCTTTCATTATTAAAAATGTGTAATAATCTACCTTGATAATAGTTCGGATAAGGACCGAAAGAACTTGGTTAGCCAAAAAGATATCATTAATGCTTTTCAAGATTGTAAAATCAAAAGAATTATTAGGAAGCTTGGAAGAAAGAATAAAAAAACTTTATTCTTGTTAGGGAGAGTTATCTCCCCAAACGATTCGAACCGGACTCTCTGAAGAGGAGCGGGAAAAAGACTGTAGAGCAGATCAGAACCGAGTAGGTGACACACTTGTATCCTAACATCAAGCCAGAACTCTAATCCAAACCCACCCACTGTAATCCCTATCAGTGAAAAATAAATAAAACAAATATTGTTATTGTTAACATATTCTCTGTTTTATTATCATTTCTGTATATCCTACATCTCGGGATACAACAATTCTGTTTTGTTTAATAAATCAAAAGATGCTGCCTTAATACATCTATTTCAAATATACACCCATATACATATATATATATATATATATATATATATATATATATATATATATATATATGCTGCCTTAATACACCTATTTCAAATACACACGCATATATATATATATATATATATATATATATATATATATGTTGCCTTAATACACCTATTTCAAATATACACGCATATATATATATATATATATATATATATATATATATATATATGCTGCCTTAATACACCTATTTCAAATATACACGCATATGAATATATATATATATATATATATATATATATATACATATATATATGCTACCTTAATACACCTATTTCAAATATACACGCATATATATATATATATATGTGTGTGTGTGTGTGTGTGTGTGAGTGAGTGTGTGTAGGTCGGTGCTTTATTTTCATGTTTAAACGTATATGTGTGTATGTGTTTTGTGTGTGTGCGGGTGTGTTTCAGTGTGTACTTGAACTCCAACTCAATATATTTGTCCTATTCGCTGTCCATTGTTTTCACATATATTTTGTAAATTATACTTGATAGAGCCACAAGCTGATACAGTAAAAATCCATTCTTTTTCTGTAAACTGAACTTAAATAAGAAACAAAAAAAAAAGGATTGCGAAGATCTTTAGTTTAGTTCTAGAGTGTGGGAAGTCGAGGCGAATATACCCATAAGGAGGGGACCTACAAATTTATGACCAGAGATATAAACAAAACAAAACGAATATAGTAACGAATTATATCAGCAATAAAGCATTGTACCCGAACGTCCAATGAAAGAAAACATCTCAGACGATATAATATATCTTCCATGTAGCATTTTTACTTTTTACTAAATAGCCGGGCATTGTCTTACGCTAAATATAACCATCTATTAGGCATTGCGATATCGATTCCATAGTTCGATGCATTTATCAGATGAATTGTGTTTTTTTTTTTTTTATTCCCCCACTTGACATTTTTTTCGCTTTCCTTCTTTACGGATTGATTTGTTTTTAATTTCTTCCAAGAAAAATGGGTTTTTATTTCCTAATTTCTATTCTAAAATATGTACATGTTTCCGCTATTTTTATACTTTTTCACTGTCAAGCCATCTACATTGTCCCGTACCGATCGCCCACACACGTGACTTACTTTTTTCTTTTTTTCCTACTAAATTTTAGTTCATTGTTCTTACAGTCTGTAGTCGTCGATTATAATTGATTCGGTCTGGACCAGCCTCGTTTTCAGATTCTTTCCTCCATTTTCTTTGCTACTTTGTAATTTTTAAATATTACTTTGTTTTCACTGATCTGTTGTTCGTTATTTATTATTTTTGTCCCGTTTATTTCTTGTTTTATTTTTTAATCTCATGATGTATTTTTGTTTATTCTAAATTGAATTGTACTTTATCTCTCGACTCACTCTCTATCTCTCCCCCTCTCTCTCTCTCTCTCTATCTATCTATCTATCTATCTATCTATCTATATAAATGTGTATATTTGTTTTCATTCTAAATTGAATTGTACTTTATCTCTCGACCCACTCTCTCTCTCTCTCTCTCTCTCTCTCTCTCTCTCTCTCTCTCTCTCTCTCTCTCTCTCTATCTATCTATCTATCTATCCATCTTCTATCTATATCTATCTAAATGTGTATATTTGTTTTCATTCTAAATTGAATTGTACTTTATCTCTCGACCACTCTCTATCTCTTTCCTTCCTTCTCTCTCTCTCTCTCTCTCTCTCTCTCTCTATCTATCTATCTATCTATCTATCTATCTAAATGTGTATATTTGTTGTTCATTCTAAATTGAATTGTACTTTATCTCTCGACCCACTCTATCTCCCACTCTACCTATCTATCTATCTATCTATCTATCTATCTAAATGCATATATTTTCTTCGTTGTGAGTCTCTAGATTTCCTTTTGTCCTATTTGATCATATTTTTCCATCATATAAATATAGTCTGCCCCTTCTTTTCTTTCCTGTTTTATTCATTAATTATCGATTTTCTTTCTTTCTTCATTTATTTATTTATTCATTTATTCATTCATTTCGTTCTTTCTCCCATTCTTCATTTTTTTCATTCTTTCTTTCTTTAAATCTTTCTTTCTTTCTTCCGTTTATTCGTTCGTTCCTTGTTCGTTCTCTTTTTGAAATCTGACTTTTGATTTTTCGCGGTTTTTTAATTCTTCTCAGTTTTTCATTCGTTAGATTCTTTTCTTATCTGACTTTCTTTTTTTTACGTGTATTCTTTTTCAACGTGTATTTTAGTTGCTGTAATTCTTTAATTTTCCTTTGTTTTTCTAACTTTAAATTCCTATAACTCTTTCTTCAAATATTGGTTTTCGTTCTTCCTTTCTGTCTTTATTCTATTTTATTTTATTTTTCTTCTATATTTAAGAATATTTAAATTTTTCCTTTCTTTATATTTCTATGACCCTAAATTTTATTTGACTGTTGTCTTTCTTTTTTACTTTCTTTCTTTCATTTTCTTTCTCTCTTTCTTTCTTTCTAATACAATCCTTTTCTCTGCCTTTCATTTAATTTATTTTTCTTCAATATGTCTTTATTCTTCTCTTTTTTTAAGATATTATCTTCTTTTTTCTTCATTTTATTTTACTATTGTTTTTCTTTCTTTCTTTTTTACATTATCTTTTTCTTTCGTTTTTTCTGTCTTTCCTTCGTCATATTTTTCTTCATTATGTCAGTATTCTTCTCTATTTTAATTATTTTTAAAATTACTATCCTTTTTCTTTCTTTCTTCGCAAATCTATTCTTTCTTTCTTTCGTTCGTTCGTTCTATTTTTTTTCAAATGTATTCTTTCGTTCGTTTGTTCGTTCGTTCTTTCTTTCTTTCTTTCATTCTTTTCAAATCTATTCTTTCTTTCTTTGTTTCTTTCTTTTTTCAAATCTATTCTTTCTTTCTTTCTTTCTTTTCTTTCTTTCATTCTTTTCAAATTTATTGTTTGTTTGTTTGTTTCTTTCTTTCTTTCTTTTCAAATCTATCCTTTCTTTCTTTATTTCTTTCTTTCTTTTATCATAAGTTTTTTATCATTCCTTGTCAATTCTCTTCAATATTATTTTATTAATTCTTTGTGATTTTCCTCTTTCCGTTTAGTCTTTCTTCAATTATTGTTTAGTTCTTTCAATCCTTATTTCTTATATATGTGTCACTTTTTATTGATTAAATGTAATAAAACATATTTCACATTTTTCTTTTTCTCCTCTTCTTCAATTTTATGCATGTTTCCAGATTCACCCATTTTTTCGATTATTTATTTAAATTTTTTTAGAAATTCCCTTTTTTCATAATTTCCCCATTTTTATTCACGTTTTCTTCTTTCTTTATTCCCTTTAAATTCTCATACCAGTTCTAACAAAAAATCATTTTCTATTTTATTTATGGTTTCTAAATTTTAACATTTTTTTACTTTTTTCATCCTTATTATTTGTTTTTCTTCTGTAAATGATTTTAATAAATATTTTACTTATATATTTTGTATTTCTATCTTTCGTTTTCTTTTTTTTAATGAACTTCATATTTTATTTACTTTCACTGAAGAAATGTTTACCTATTTTTTGTCTATTGTTCTTTCATTCCGTTTTTATAAGTATCTATTAATAAAAAAAAAGTTTACCCGTTTTTATTCTATTTTTGACTTTTTATATTTACCTATTTATTTATGTATACTTTCCCCTCTTTTGTGACCATTATTTTATTTCGTATCGCCTCTTTTCTTGCTATTTGTGGGCCTAAAAATCTTCATGTCTTTCGTCCAAATTATATTCCATTTTTGTTCGCCTCTCGTCTCCAAAATCTCGGAATATCTATATTTTTCTGTGTGATTTTCTAGAAAAATGTCTGCTTCTTTTTAGACATTCACTCGGTGTAATTTCTTTTGTCTTTATTTCTTTCTTTACTTATTTCTGTATTTCTGTCTTTCTTTTTTTCCTTCTATCTTTATTCTCATTCTTTTCAAATCTATTCTTTCTTTCTTTCTTTTGTCTTTCTTTCCTTCTTTCTGTCTTTCTCTTTTCTTTCTTTTTTCTTTCTTTCTTTCCTTCTTTCTTTCTTTCTTTTCATTATAATGTTAATTCCTCTTTATCTACTTTTAATTACATTTATTCTTTTATTATTAAATCTGCCTTTCATTTACACATTTATTAAAACATAGTTCCTTATTTTTATATATTTTGTTAAATTTGAATCCAAGCTTCATTTCTATATGATATTAATCATAGAACACGTGGATATACCACAGTATAATGATTTAATTATTACACCGTTTGATATGTTTGCTTAAGCGCTATTTCAATAATTCAATATTTAAAAAAATATAACAATCTTCATTTAACTCTCTCTCTCGCTCTCACATTTTTCTTATTTTTTTCTGTCTTTTTTCTTTCTTTCATTATGTTCGGCTGACAAAGAGTAGCGTTATCTGTATGTCTGTCAGTCTGTCTCTGTCTCTTTCTCTGTGTCTCTCTGTCTCTCTCCCTATCATTCCCCTACCCCCTTGCTTATTATATTTTCTCTGTAGTATGTCTTGTTTCTTCCATGTCTTTCTTTATAACAAAAATGGAATGGTCCAGTTTCACCTGAGGTGATGACAATCATAAGAATTCGACATGAAGCTCTCGGGTTCGACAAGACGTTTCGTGAGTTTTAAGAGAAGGTTCCCGAATTTAAGAAGATTCCCGAGTTTGATATGGAACACCTGCAGAAGTAATTGTGGACTTCTAAGTATTACAACATGCAGAGGTTTTTTTTTTTTTCAAAATATAAATCGATAATCGTTTTTTGCTGTTTCCTTAAGTAGGATACATTTTTATAAATTGACAGTTAAAACAAAACAAAACCAAACCAAACCAAATCCTTTAATAAATTTGATGATTCAAAAAATTAAAACAATTTGAAATGGAAACTTTGTCCTGTCTCCCTCAAATAAAATGGTGTGTACATCTATTAATTATGAATTATGTTGTTTTTTTTTAATTCAATATTTTGCTCATACATTTTATACCAAAATGGTAGGTATTTATTTATTTGTAAATTTTTAGTTAACTTCGTATTACTGAGAAACAAATGGAAAGAGTAAAAAAACATTTTTAAATTGAGAATAATGTGATGTAAGCTGTGACATAGTTTGGTTACAGACAGAAATACACCCAATCACCAGTATTAATAGATCTGTTTAAAAAATAATACACATCAAGACTCTAAAATTTATTTTGTGGAATCCAGGAGAAAGCTCTAACCGCATCAACGTGGATATGAGAAAGCACGGCTTATATACTCAAAATAATCCAACACTTTCTGTTAGTAATGCCTGGATTATAATTATGTATTATTTTTCCAGTTTAACTCTGATGCATCGATTTACATTTAATCTTCATTATTTGTCTTATCCTGTCTCTTTGTAGCATTGTATACAGGAGGATTGAAAAGTAACTCTCTATTTTAATCTATTCATGATGTACCTTATGTGCAGTTAAATTTTTCTAAATTATTTAATGTATATTCCTTAATATAGCTCTTCCACATTTTGCTACTGTTGTTCGTGAATGGCTGAATAACCATTTTCCCGGGAGACGGATTGGTAGATCGCAGCCTGGTTGAATACCCGACCAGAAGCCCTGTTTTAACAACCTGCGACTTTTTTGGTTGGGGTTAGTTGAATGAGCAAGTCTACTCTACGAATCTAACGACTTTGGAATAATTTGAAGGGACGAATACTAGAAGTTATCTCTCCCATTCCCCAAGCCTGAGAGAGTAAATGCTAATGCTCGTAATCATATGGAATTTTGAATAAAATTCCATGTTATGTGCGTTCTTCTCATATTCATTTTTATTTTGTAAAAATAATGATTCAGAAATCAATTATAAGATCATTGAAATAGGGAAAGGAGTTATTTTACAATCAACCTGAATATATCCATTTCATATAATAATAACTGTTACACGGGGTGCAACTATTTGAAATATTTCCGTGTTTCATGGTGCACGTGGGTTGTCTTTTTTCTGTATGTCCGAAATATCCTCGTCGCCAGTTCTGTTATGTTTTTACATACATATAAAATAGGGAACACTGAATGATAATGCAAGACCAGGTTGTTGGAAAATTAACAAGGTTTTATTTAACACAGGTTAAAGAATGCTCCTATCTTAAAAGTGACTTAACTAGTTTACACGTGTTGTAAGCTGCGTCCACTCAGTACGAAACCCAATCCAAAAGTGTCATACGGAAAGTCAACTTCCGGATTCCTAACAGACCCCGACTGATCAAGGGGAGCAACTCTATTTTCGTTAGTTCTGGACCTAACATATATTAATATTAATTGAAAGCGCGTGGTGTAATGGTTAAAGTCATGGGAAATGGACTCGTCGCCCCGAGTTCAAATCCTGGATGTGGTAATTGCATTTCACTTAGCGCTAATACCCTTGGGAAAGGTATGAATCTTACTCTCCCTGCAGCTATGGATAAATAGCAGGGCAGACTGGGCTCTTTAACCTTGGTTAGGCAACCGGTCTAAGAGAAGGAAAACTCTGAATTCAAACCTGTTGAATTCCGCTTAAGAAATTGACATTGTGTCACATCCTGCTCGTGCGGAGGGGTTGGTGAATATATATATTAATATTTAAGGAATAAATTGATTGCAACGAGTGGAATTAGTGCAACTACATATTGCTTCCAAATCAATTGTTTTAGTAGGTATGTTTGTGGCATAGTGCAATGCACATCGACAAAACATTGTCAAAATATTATTTATATAGAACTTAACATCTTCCTCCGTTTGTTTCCGGTAATATAAACCAAATGGGGCATTTATTGAGCGCCGGCAGAATAAGCATCCATCACTGTCAATTTGAGGTTGTCAAAACATCAAAACCTTGAAGGATGAAGAAAGGATGAAGAGATGCTGAGATATATCGACTGATGCAGGGAAACGTTCGCAATTGAACATAATCATTTGGATAAATATTCGTATAACTTGTGATTTTTGTGTTGTGTAGAAACCGTAATGAACTATTATTGACAAACGAAATTCACTTAACATGTCGGCTGAGTGAATAAAGCCATTGTTTGAAGAGGAAGATAGAAGCTAAGTTTATTCTAACACAAAGGGGGGGAGGGGGCATTTCTTTTGCTTTACCCTTTTTTTATAATAGGGGGGATTTTCCATAGCAATTTATTAGGCGAGTGAATTTCTGTCGCCATCGTTCTGCCACGGCTTTTTTTTTCTCTGCTCCTTCAATGATAGAAATAACATCAATATAATTTGCAAAACACATGTCTCTCTCTGTATTATTTGGATTTTTCGGACTATTGTCCTCATCATTATTGATATATACACAACGTTCAGAATGATGTGCCCTCCGGCCTTCTTCGGGTGTTTCTTGGCGAACTCTGGAACCTTCTGGAATTCGGGAATGTCTTCTTCAAACTTGGTATCCTCGGATAACCCACATGTCGTAATCGGGAGCCTTCATGGACATCGAAACGGACCATTTATTCAATCCCCTAGGGTAGTTCTCATTCCGTTAACCATGACCGACTGCATGTGTTAAGTTTTGTTAAGTATTCAATGTTATATTAAATGATTTTCTGTCTCCCTTTCTTAAAGAGAACCATTCATATGTATGGTCGCATTTTAGTCATTTCAACAATTCCCAGTGGGTGGATCATCATAAGAATGTCATGACTGTTCGTGTACTATTTCTGTACTTTCTTATAATATTCGCTTATTATATGATGGAGAACCTAGGTAGTAATATTTCATCCACAGAGAGCGATGTTAATACACGAATAGCAAAAAACACAAACAAATTATCAGTCATATGGAGGTCCGATCTCCTTGACAAGCTGAAGCGACAGTTCTTCCAGGCTGTTGTTGTATCAGTGCTGCTATATGGCTGCACCGCTTGGACCCTAACGAAGCGTCTTGAGAATAAGCTAGATGGAGGCTGCACAGGAATGCTGCGTACAGTCTTGAACAAGTCGTGGAAGCAGCACCCAATGAAGAGGCAGCTGTACGGCCACTTGCCTCCCATCTCACAAACTATCCGAGTGAGACGGACAAGGCATACAGGACACAGCTGGAGAAGCAAGGACGAGCTCATAAGCGACGTTCTCCTGTGGAAGCCAACACATGGACATGCAGGTGTGGGGCTCCCGGCAAGGACCTACATTGATCAGCTATGCAAGGATGCTATTCACTCCGTAGAGGACCTCCCAGGTGCAATGAATGATAGGGAAGGTTGGCGAGAGATGGTCATGGATATCCGTGCTGCCTGCGTGACATGATAATAATATGATGGAGAGTTTTGTCCTCATCTCTGTCGCTCTGTTTCTCTGATATGTGATCAATTAGAATAGGTTATTTTCTTCTTTTTTTTATTAACTAAAACTAAATGTGATTTCTCTGGCCGAAATTGGGAGATCACTTTGAATGGTCATCATCTAAAACGATTTTTTATGACTCATTTTCAGAGAATTTTTTGTCCGTGTATAAACCATTTATTTGGTATGGTCACATCTTACTCATTTGAACAATTCCCAGTGGATTGGTCCTCACATATATGTCGTGTTTCGTACTATTTCCGTACCATCTTATAATATTCGCTTATTATATGATGGAGTGTTTCGCCTCCTCCCTCTCTGTTTCTCTCTGTCTATCTGTATCCCCTGTCTCTGACTCTGTCCCTGACTCTGTCCCCCCCTCTCTCTCTCTCTCTCTCTCTCTCTCTCTCTCTCTCTTATAATATTCGCTTATTATATGATGGAGTGTTTCGCCTCCATCCCCTCCCTTTGTATCAGTTCTGTCTGTCTGTTTCACCCCCACCCCCTCTCTCTTATAATATTCGCTTACTATATGATGGAGTGTTTCGCCTTCTCTCCCTTTGTTTCTCTCTGCCTTTCTGTCTCCCCCTGTCTCCTCTCTCTCTCTGTCCTCCCTCTCTCTCTTCCTCTCTTCTCTCTCTCTCTCTCTCTCTCTCTCTCTCTCTCTCTCTCTCTCTCTCTCTCTTATAACATTCGCTTATTATATGATGGAGTGTTTCGCCTCCCCCTCTATGTTTTGTCTGTCTGTATGTCTGTCTGTATCCCCTCTCTCTCTCTCTGACTCACTGACCCCCTCTCTCTGTCTCCCTCTCGCTCTCTCTCTCTCTCTCTCCCTCACCACATAGCCCACACTTCTTATTCCCTTGAGACTTAGTTATTTTAGCTTTTACCCAATTAACACCATTGGTGTTTTTCTTGGCTGCAATAAATACTGATTATGTTTCTCCCTTTAAGTTTTCTCTATTTAGCGATGTCCAATATATTTGCCGTATAATTTCCTTCGTTTCAATTCGCAAGTAGAAATATATCTGTTTTATCTTTCAATTCTCGTTTCCTGATTTTATCATTCTTCTTCTTCTTCTTATGTTCTTTCTGTTGTTCATAATGTTTCAGGCTCTTGCAAATTGGTATCACTCTGTTTTGTCTTGCGTATTCTTTAAATCTCTCAATTTCCCCATCAACAGAATCATTAAACCAGCCGCAAACACGCGAACAATCACTCACATATTTGATAAATGCGTGTGGAAGCGTGTGGTGTAATGGTTAAAGTCATGGGAAATGGACTCGTCGCCCGAGTTCAAATCCTGGACGCGCTAACTGCATTTTCACTTAGCGCTAATACCCATTGGGAAAGGTATGAATCCAATTCTCCCTCCAGCTATGGATAAATAGTAGGGCAGACCTTGCTCATTAACCTTTGTTAGGCAACAGGTCTAGGAGAAGGAAAACTCTGAATTCAAACCTGTTGAACTCCGCTTAAGAAATTGACCTTGAGTCACATCCTGCTCGTGCAGAGGGGTTGGTAAATATATATATATTATAAATGCATACATTTCCGAGAAGCAATTCCAAGAGACATATTCCATTTGTGTGTATCAAAACTATTTTCGTTTTTTTTGTGAACTTTCTGCTTTTTTAATAATCTTTGGGTTGGTTGAAGTTTGTAAATATATATATACCAACCCCTCTGTACGAGCAAGATGCGACAGAAGGCCAGTTTTTTAGCGGAGTTTAACAGGTTTGAATTAAGAGTTTTCCTTCTCCTAGATTCGTTACCTAGCCATAGTTAAATAGCCCAATATACCCTGCTATTTACCCATAGTTGGAGGGAGAACTGATTAATACCTTTCTCAAGAGTATTAGCGCCATGTAAAAAAATGCAAACAGCTTTATCCAGGAATTGAACTCGGGTCGACGAGTCCATTTCCTACGACTCTAACCATTAGACCATTGAATTTTGTATACTACTATATATCTGGTATCTCTAGATGCTCCTAGCTCTTCTGAAACTTTTCGAGTTCTGACAGGCAGCTTCTGAACTTAGCTTCTGCTTTTAAAGTATCATAAGGAACAAATGTTGACTTTTTGTATATAATGTGTGTGCTAGACGCCTAGACTCGGCTACAATTATGTGATCTATCTCTTGGCCAATCACTGGCAGTACTCTGCTGCTGATACAATACTTAAACCGACAGTACTCGCCATAACTACTTTGACTTTCGTGGACGTCGGACATAGGATTAAATCATTGGACCTTTAACAATACGCAGGATAGGACTTATTCGCTTACCAAAGGATTCCATAACTCAGGACTTACTTACTTTAAGCCCTTTTCAACTGGCCAAGGATGGCATTTAAAAACTTTACAACAAATCCTTCTGCTATTTAACTTAATGGATAAATCGATACTCTTAAAGACGGATATTGTTTCATTTCCTCCCACTTTCAGCATTTCGTGAGTAGCTCCACAGGCTTTGACAACTAGTAGAAAATAGGCTTCGAAATTACCAGAATCCAAATGTTTTTTTTTCTTCATCTATTTAACAAATAATCTGCCAACGTCATCTAAAAAATATAACGCCTTGTACGTGTTCATCAATTTTCATGTTCTAAGGTCGCCATTTCATATGGAGTGGTAGTACCTGTTAGGGTTCCATCTATGGGTTAAATACAAAAAATGCGTTTAGAATTGAGTTGGAAATATAATTGAGTACCCTTCAAGCCAGTAGAACAATTCACATACCTAGGTAGTAATATCTCATCCACAGAAGGCGATGTTAATGCACGAATTAGGAAAGGCATGGTGGATATAAACAGATTATCGGCCATATTGAAATTCAATCTCACTGACAAGTTAAATCGACAATTCTTCTAAGCCGTGGCTGTGTCAGTGCTGCTGTATGGCTACACAACTTGGACCCTAACGAGGCACCTTGAGAATAAGCTAGATGGGAGCTGCACAAGAATGCTGCGTGCAGTCTTGAACAAGTCGTGGAAACAGCACCCCACAAGGAAGCAGCTGTACGGCCACTGCCCCCTATCTCACAAACCATTCGAATGAGACGGACAATGCATGGTGGACACTGCTGGAGAAACAAGGACGAACTGATAAGCGACGTTCTCCTGTGGAGTCTAACACATGGCCATGCTAATGTGTGCCGCTCACCAAGGACCTACAGTGACCAACTCTGCGGGGACACTGGATGCTGTGCAGAAGACCTCCCTGGGACAATGAATGATAGGAAAGGTTGGCAAGAGATTTTCATGGATATCCATGCTAAGTGTTCGACATAATGTTGGCCCTTCACGAATGAATGAAACCAAAACATCTTCGGCATAAAATGACCCAACAAGTTTTGACATGCCATAAATCCATCTGTTATTTTTATTCCATTTAGTTAGAAGCTATTGATATTTACTAATATTAATTAACTAATATTAATATTAATATTAACATGATCAGCACAAACATTTTATTCAAGAGATGGTTCTCTTTCTGTGTTATCATGTCTTTTATCGTGGTTTCAAAATGTAACAATTAATGAATGGCTGTAAAATGGATGAAAATAGAAAAACATTGTAAGTTGTCAAATGTTCATTTATATAAATATATTCGTGTGTTCATTAAAGCGAACATCTAAATTTAGGTGCATATTTTACGGCTTGTTATCATGGGCTAAAATTATTCTGAGGGAATCTTCCATTGTCTATTTCTTTCTGGACGGATTGATTTGTTTCCAATTTTTATTCATTCTCTTTTGTATGAATACATTTAAATATATTTACATATATTTATACACACACGCATATATATATATATATATATATATATATATATATATATATAACTCTCTAAAAACAATTTCTTCAACGATAATTTTTCCTGACGATGACCTAAGGTCAAAACTAGTTAAGAAAAATAAACAACATAAAAGAAATATTCCTTTTTGTCTTATCACTTTTTGTTCAAATTATATATATATATATATATATATATATATATATATATATAATATGTGTGTGTGTGTGTGTGTGTGTGTGTGTGTGTGGTGTGTGTGTGTGCTTAATTGAAGTCATACCTAATTTTGAAAATTAATAAGTTAATAATTAATGAATTTAGGCGGGCATATATGTTCAAATGTAAGGCTAAACAAATCGAGAAAATGTCAATCCATGAATGTACATTTCGACCTATAAGGTCTCATCAGCAAGGTTATAGACATGGGAGACTGCTCCGTGTGTGACTCGAAACCTCGACTGTCAAGCTGACAGGCGAAGTCTCTAACCGTTACACGAGCTTGCCATTCCCACATTCTTCGTTTGTTTTGAAACTTATTTATATTCCACTTTTTATTGACTTGCTACACGACAGTATGAGGTTAAGTAAACAAACAAATTAGGTATGATTTCAATTAAGCACACATCCTCCAAAAATTGTCGGCTTAAAGCCATATAAAAATAAACACATTTGTTTGTTTACTTAACCTCACATTGTGTGTGTGTGTTTGCGTGTGTGTGCGTGTGTGTGTGTGTGCCAGTCTTTTTGACGTGGGTTCCAAACATTTTGATATTTTAGTGGCCATTGTAAATAACATGAATTAGAGATGGTTGTTAATATATTTGGACACAGTCAGATGTTGAACAATCTTCAGTACTTCTATCAATATGGTTTCATTGTCTGAGTATTGTCGAAAGCTCTTTAACCTGTACGGAAATATTGCGTAAAAGTATTGCAATTATGCCATACTTACGTTTATTCTCTTGTAGTGAGACAAGAAATATTGAATTAAAAGTATATATAAGACATTAAATATCACTCCCATTCAATACATCCTCCAGCATAAATTCATATATATATATATATATATATATATATATATATATATATAGAGAGAGAGAGAGAGAGAGACAGAGACAGAGACAGAGACAGACAGACAGACAGACAGACAGAGTCAGAGAGACAGAGAGAGAGTCACACACACACACACACACACACACACACACATATATATGTTGAAAAGAGAAATAAAGGAAATAGACTATAGAATGGATAAGATAGGATATTTTAATTAATTTTACTTACACGTGTTTCGGTCAGGATTTAATCCATGTGCACATTATTCAACCTATTATTATTTTTAAATAACAAAATGAAATGTAATAATAACAGTAGAAAAAAATGTAGAATCCTTATTTTTTTAAAATAAAATTCGTTGGAACGCAGACAATTTTTGAAATGTTCGAAAAAATAACTTTTTTTAAAAAATCACGTGAAGAGAGTGTTCAAACGCGGTCAATGAAAACAGTTATAATGACGTGTGATTTTTTTTAAAAAGTGATTTTTTCGAACATTTCAAAAATTCTCCGCGTTCCAACAAATTGTATTCTAAAAAAAATAAGGATTTACTCTGAGGAAGGTCGAATTTTCTTTGTGTTCATTTGTTATCTAAAAATAATAATATGTTCGAACATTGACTAATACATTTCCATCCATTATAACATCCGTGTTTATTTTACATTTTCTCCACACACACACACACACACACACACACACACACACACACACATACACACACGTATATATATATATATATATATATATATATATATATATATATATATATATATATATATATATATATATATATATATATATATATATATATACACCCACAGAAAGAGAGAGAGATGGGAGCGCGTGGTGTAATGGTTAAAGTCATGGTAAATGAACTCGTCGCCCCGAGTTCAAATCCTGGACGAGGTAATTGCATTTCACTTAGCGCTAATACCGTTGGGAAAGGTATGAATCCTACTCTCACTCCAGCTATAAATAAATAGCAAGGCACACTGGACACTTTAACCTTGATTAAGCAACCGGTCTAGGAGAAGGAAAACTCTGAATTCAAATCCGTTGAACTCCGTTAAAAAAAATTGACCTTGAGTCACATCCTACTTTTGCGGAGGGGTTGGTATATATATATTATATATATATATATATATATATATATATATATATATATGTTTACAGTAGGTGAAAATATAGCATCGTCTTCATAGATAAATACGTAGAGAATGTGAAAAAATTGAGTACACATCAGCAATGAATAAAACAAAACGTTTTCGGCATAAAATAACCCGATAGTGGTTGACGTACCGTCATATTCAACCAACTAACCAACCAGCCAGATTATCATAATTTGATGAGCTAATTAAGGAATATGAATATGCGACGATTTCGTATGTGCACATTTGAATATCCGACTCTAATTAACGTATATTTGTTCCATATTTATGTGTCATCTACATATGGTAAATTATTCTCCTTAGAGATTCTCCTTAGAGATATCTTTAAAATAGCGAAGGAAATGTTAATTCCTGAAAAAGCTTGTATGCGTTGCTTGATTTCTGTGGAATGCAAAACGGTAGAATAATTATTTTGGAGACTAAGATCTCATCTGCTGATAAACGTTCATATTTCTGTTGGGTTCTTCATTTCTCTCAGTGTAGTTTTGGTGTTTGCATTGTTAATCACGGCTATTGACATTGATCAACAGAAATGGAAGCATCTGGATGAATCTAGTAAATGTTACGCTAATATTTAAATACAGAACAAGATATAGATGTCAGTAATTTAGGACCGTTTAATTCATATAATGTGTGTCCTTCCACCAATTATAACGACAATTTGAACAGTAAATGGAAGAATACTTTCATCTTATCCCACAATCGGTAGAACGTTCGGCTAGAAACCACAAGGTTCCTAGTTCGATACTGGTCCTCGCCAACTCAGCGTATGAGTAACACAGGGATCTGTACGGTAAAGTAAGGAGCTGATGGTAGGCGTGGCGCTCCACCTCAGACGCCAAAAACAATCTCCTTATTCTAGCACTATTGAAAAGGGGATAGACTCTCTTGCTGACTGGCTGATACCGACTTTAGGCCGCCCTGACGACATACTTATCCCACAATCAAAAAATAAATAAATCAAAGGGTATTAACATGTCAAATCATCCAGATCATGTCACCCACCCACTTCAATTTTTCGGAAAGTTTGTACTGATGTGGATTATGTTAAACTTAGACATTCCCCAACACTTCAGTTATGTCGATTTTTAGTTCTCCAAATTTGAGGGGGCTCGGGAAAAATGGCGACTTTTTGTAATCTATTTGTGTCTGTAATATGAGTTCTAGAGCTTCCCTACTCCTAAAAATTAGTTTCTAATAGCATTTTGCCCAGGGGATCCAGAAATAATATAATTCTTCAAAGTAAAGATTGAAGTGGTAATCGGGCATTATATATATATATATATATATATATATATATATATGTGTGTGTGTGTGTGTGTGTGTGTGTGTGTGTGTATGTATGTTCTATTATTATACTAAAACGGAGATTATCACCTTTTAATGTCTAAAGGCTTTCCTGTTTAGTTTATGGACACAAATTCATATCAAAATATACCTTGTTTTTATGATTACGTTATGTTTGAAAAAAAATCAACTTTAATTGGTTCTAATTAGTTGTAATTTGCAATTAAGTCAAAAACTGACCCGTCCCTGTCTTTACATTTTGTATATCAATCGTTTCCTCTCTATTTATTTATCTATGCGGGTGAAGGGGAGATCGGAGAGTGATTAACAGAGACACTCTTAACAACTCACCAGCAGCGAAAATCAGCACGTTATAAAATTCCATGATCCATTTCAATTTAAGTTAGGTCTAACTAGGTACACCCAATTCGTTGAAAAATCCGTGTTTTTTTAATAGAATTCTGACTCTCACATTTTTAAAATAATTACCAAAAATCAGAGAAATATCCGATTTTAATGAAATGTTCAGTGTTGATTTAGCAATGAATGAATTTTATAAGGATTCAGTTATTTTATTTCAAAACTTTCTGATTTTTTTCAGATCATTTAACTTTGACCCCGCCCCTCGTTTTGGGGGCGCAAAATATCGATGTGGCATATATGTGATTGATACTATTTTCTGCATAAATAAAAAGACAAAAGACCGAGAGTGGGAATAGAAGAAAAACATGTTTTTAAAGAATCTGCTCGGCTAGTAAATAAATACCGAAAATCGAAAAATAAAATAAAAAAATTATTGTTGGAGTATTATCTGTATTATTTGGACTATTGTCCTCATCTTCATTGTCATCTGTACAACGTTTCGGCTGATGTGCCCTCCGGCCTTCCTCAGGTATTTCTTCCGCCCTGTCGCCTGGAGCATTAGAATGCACCGACTGCACCTCTGCAGAGGAGTAAGACTCCCTCAATGGGGCCACCTTTTGGCCGTGGGTGGTGACTCGTGATGCTTAAGGATGGAACCCAGGTGGCTGAGCAGTCCATGATTTGCAATACTCCACTTTAGTGCTTTCTTAGGCTAGACGTGCGGTCGGAGAGGCCCACTCCGATCAATCGGCTGGTCACGTCAAGCACTAGCACCTATATGGTTGCCCCAACCCTTTTCATCATATGGTTGCTAGAAGGCGGTGGCTGAGGATCTACATGTCTTGGGAATGATGTTAAACTCTATCTGATGGTGAGGTTGCAGTTTTGGAGGTTTGGGGATGTGCAGCACCCCTTCATCACCATTGCTCCACTCTGACCCGGAGTGGTATTAACTGTTAAGGTCCCATCTATGGGTTAAATAGAAAAACATGAGTTTATAACCAAAATTGAGTATTCATTAAGAATGAATTTATTTTAAAACTTTATCGGCATTAAATATCTTACAATAAAATAAAACAAAACGTATTCTGCATAAAATAACCCAATGGGTTGACATGCCGTAAAATCCAACCAACCAACCATGTATTTTTTGACGGACTAGGAAACCTTCTCGGACTCGGAAACCATCTCGGACTCGGGAACCTTCTTGTAATCGGGAGCCTTCACGGAACTTTGAATCTAACACTTTATTCAGTCTACGGGGTATCCTGTTCTCATTCTGCTAACCATAGCTGGGGTACAGGCGTTAAGCCGTGTTAATTGTTATTCTATGTTACTGCTTCCCCTGACCAGGATTGAACCTGCAGTCTAGAGATAACTGTCACTTAGAATTGTCTTAACCTAACTCCTTTACCAACTAGGCTCTGTGTCCAATTGAACATCTTGATCGAAATTGACCAAGAAAATCGTTTTAAGTGCATCAAAAATAAATTACATGTGTGATATAATTTGCTTTTTTTTTACTGATGGACAAAAATTCGACCTTGAATAATCGGTTTAATAAATTTTAATTCATTTTTAAAATGAAAAGCAGACGATATTTAGGTAGATCCTACTCTTTTCCCCAATCCAAATTATCTAGCGAGAGCTTAATCAGTGACCCAACGGGTCACATTTTGTCTAGGATATATATATGCGTACGAAATTACATGAGCCCAACAACCTGAAGATACACGCACTAATTTACAAAAAAAAACAAAAAAAACAAAAAAAAAACGCAGGAAAATAAGAACGTTCCGCCCATTAACAAAAAAAAACATACATTTATAAATGAATTGACATTCACTGTATTTATTAAAAGGCGCTTTGTCTTGAAGAAGGGTGGCTAACATGCTGCTTGGAAACCAATGGTAACAATGGAACCTTAAATGTATTGTACACTATAATAAATAAATATCTATATATAATATATATTTGTGTGTGTATGTGTCTGTGCACACGCGTGGGTATATATATATATATATAGAGAGAGAGAGAGATAGAGATAGATAGATAGATAGATAGATAGATATACACGCGCAACCACACACACAAAACCCGTAAAAATGTACATTGCCTTTTTTGTCGAAACACACACTCACGCACTCTCATACTCACACCGTAAAGAGAATATTTGAAGTCATATTTCAAAATGTACACCTTTTCAGCGTCCTTTCTTCAGATTTCAAATTTTGAACAGACTGATAAACAAGGACTATCGCTTGCTTTTCTCGTTATTCTGTGAAACAAATTTTTATCACCTTCCTTATACCAACAAATGCTCTAAAGATGATCTAATTAATAGATCGAAACACTGCAGCGTCGGCTAATAAATTTACCACTCAACTTATTTAAACCTGTGTTTTTTCAATTTTCTTAATATGCTACATACGGTAGGATTCACTTCCATCTCTCCATATATATATATATATATATATATATATATATATATATATATATATATGTATATATATTATATATATATATTGGAACAAAACCTTAACAAATAAGTTAAAAGAAGTAATAGATACAACACTGCAAATATTAAAAAAAAATTTTTTTAAATCGAAAGGAAGATATATGTGACACAAACGTGAAAGGTTTTAAAAATGAAAGCGATGAATAAGAATGAGAAACGAAATAAGCCAAAAAAAAAAAATGAATCAGAACAAAGAGAATACGAAAGATACAAGTAGCAAAGACACGTATCCATATGAAGATAACAAAAAAAAAAAAAAAAAAAAAAAAACGATGCTGAAATATTCGAAAGAAAGAATGAAAAACAAAAGAATAAACTGAATAGAAAGAAATCATGAGAAAAATATGATTATAAAAGAATAATACAATTTTGGGGAAACAGAAGTTTTTTTTTTAAAAAAGAAGAAAATACTTGATAAGCGACACAATAGAGAAATGTCAAAAATCTTCAAGTAAGAACAACAACAACAACAAAAATCAGAGGAAAGAAAAGAAAAGAAATATCGTTTTAGAAAATATAAAATATTTAAAAAAAAGAGAATTCATCTGACAAAAGAAGCGAAATTTGTTGATTGATTGGATGAGGGCAAACATAGGATCAGGATTCTTTTTCGTTTTTTTACACTTCATATCGACAACCTTGTGATAACCACTCTTGCGCTATATATATTCACATGTATATGTATATGTAGCCAGTTCAAAGATGAATGGATCTGAGTGATCCAGGGAATATAATAGTCCAATGAAGATCCATCGATACGAAGAGTTTAAACATGCAAAACTCAACTAACACTGCATTGTTCTTCTGCAATAAGTAATTTCACTAACTAGTTAAGTAATTTTCTACAATTCAATACCATTGAAATACCCTATATATATATATATATATATATATATATATATATATATATTGAATGAAGTGACAAAAAAAGATTTAGCTTTTATTCATTTATTTGGAAACTATATTACTACCAATGGTTTCCTGCTCAAAGCATTCATCAGGTAAACGAAATATATTTTTTTAAATGACAAAAATGGTGTAAATGGTCAAATGTGTGCGTTTTTTAACTGTATTCTCGTGTTGCATGTTTGCGTGTTTACGTGATGTCGAATGGTCTTTTTGCTTGTACGTGTGCGTATTTTTGTTTGTGCGTATGTGTATGATGTCATGCGCGTGGAAATGCGTGATGGCTGTGATGATATGATTGTGTCATATATATATATATATATATATATATATATATATATATAAGTATAGATACAAGGATATGAAAACACACAATGCTGTTAAAATGAAAATATTTTATATCATATTCATAGCTAATGTTGAACAATATTTCGATTTATAAAAATCATCATCAGAGCTTGTTTTTAATCTGGACTCATTGAGAGAGAAGCAGAAAATAATTTAAATTCAAAACGAAAAACATTGATGTTCCAAAAAGCGTACAAGTCATGCCATCGTTTCTTCATTAGCACATCCGCTACGTGTTTCTCGGTTACCGACATAATTGTATATCTTTAATGTAACAGTTTTTGAAAGAAGAAGACACATTTCAAATTCAAAGATAGACAAATTCTCTTTTACAAACAGGAAGAGTTTTAATCCGTTCATGGTCAGCCTGCAACGGATTTTTTTCAGAAAAAATTTTTTTTTTCAACTTAAAAAAAACAAAACTTTTAATGTAAAAAATATGAATGGTGTAAGGGTTTATTAGGAATATGTATATATATATATATATATATATATATATATATATATATATATATATATGATATACAAGCAATAGATATACATGATTGCTTTCAAAAATGAAACGTTTCGCATATATTTAATAAAAGAGCTATTGCGAAATAATTCAGTATCTAAGATGTATAATAAAATTCATTCAACTCTCTCTCACTATTTTTTAATTCTTTTCTGTTTTCATCTTTTCCTTGTACTCGATTGAAAGCGATTAGCGTTATCACTTCCGCACGCTCACGCCCTCTCCCTGTTTTTCAACAACTTTATTTCTTTCTTTCTTTCTTATTATATTTGTCTGTGTACCAAGACCTTTTTTCTTTCCTTGCTTTCTTTATAATAAAAATGGAATGGTCCATTAGGTGTCTTAGTCACCCTTCTGTGTTCACAGATACATGGATGAGTGATCTAGGAAATCTAATAGTCCAACGCAGCGTCTTAGATATGAGAAATGTAAACAGGAAAACCCAACGGTGACTAATATTGATACACAGAAAATAAAACAATTACTTCATAAGCGCTTATACAATGGTATGATACATAGAAATGGTATAGATAATTACAGTAGACGAATCAGGGCACCATCTTTATCTTGTGCTCAGATATTGATCCATACTTACTTATCACGTATTAGAATATGAAACAATGCATTGTTATGCAATATGTTAGAGTAGTTTCATTGACCAGTAAAGTAATTCAAAATGTTGTTGATCCAACGAGGGAAAATTAAATATTTTATAATAAAGAAGGTCCCCAAAGTGGATTTGTGACACGTGTTTCAGATCTGCTGATATCTTATTCAGGCGTTAATTAACCATATTCTGTCCGAATATGAATATGCACACGCACATGCATAAATATACACGTATGTTTCGTGGCAGTGTAAGTAAAAAGTAAAGTCGACAGGGCGGCCTAAAGTCGGTACCAGCCAGTCAGCGAGGGAGTCTACCCCCTTTTCAATAGCACTGGACTAAGGAGATTGTTTTGGCGTCTGAGGTGGACCGCCACACCTACCATCAGCTTCTTACTTTACCGCACAGATCCCTGTGCTACTTATACTCTGAGTTGGCAAGGACCGGTATCGAACTAAGAACCTTGTGGTTTCTAGCCGGACGCTCTACCGACTGGGCTAACCTGTGTTTATACTTGTTTATATTAAGAGCTAAACCCCTTCTTCTGATGTTTTTTCTTAGATTATATATACTAGCAAATATATGCACCCTCCGGGTGCAAGTATTTAAGTTTTAATGTAATGAAATATCGTATTAAATTAGAAAGTCTAATAAGAAGGCAGATAAAAGATATGTAACAGAGTGGGGGTATAATAGAAAAATAGAAATGAAACTTACTCTTCTTTCAGCAATGAAAGACGGGAATCACTCCCGTCTTTCATTGCTGAATTTTACTTATTTAACTATTTAGTTAAATTAGGAAATAAAGAATAAAATGACAGTTATTTTTTCTTGTTAATGGATTTCATTTAAGATTCATTGAAGAGATTTTTGCTTATATTCATTAAAATAAAAACCAAACAATTAGAAATCAATAATACTAAGCACATATTTAATAAAATCACATTTTTAATATCAATATGCAAATTAGCCTTCCCATTCACACTGTAAACCGCTATTTTTTGTATATATAAATACAATTGCATGTTATTTGTATGTAGATATGGACAACACTAATAAAAAGGTGAAGAAATTTTATTAATAATTGAGGTTTAAATATAAATAAAATCATGGAGATTGTGATGTAAATAATAAAGAGAATTGTGACTTGTATAGTAATATAGTTTCGGTTACATACAGACAAACACACAATCTCCATTATAATAAGATATATATATATATATATAATCTATGAATATATATATATATATATATATATATATATATGGAGGCGGAAACGCGGAGGAAAACGCGGATAAAACTACACAATAACTAAATTCGAATGATATTTCGTCTCGGTCTTTTGCGAAGTTTTATCGAATTTATTCTTATTACAAGTCGTAGATGATGACTTCTGGAAGATTAACAAACACATGTTATTATATATATATATATATATATATATATATATATATATATATATGTGTGTGTGTGTGTGTGTATGTATGTGTGTGTGTGTTGTATTTTAGATGGTCTTCGTATGCTTCTTTCGGTATATATATTTTTTTAAATTTAAAAAAAATTACAAACCCACGTGAAGGGATTGAACGCAGACATCGGAATTCTCCGTTATTATAAATATTTCACAGACGCTGCCACTGTCGATAACAACAGAGACAAGGAAGCCGTTAAACAGTAATAACATTCATTTGATAAAGGGTATCTAACGAACCTGAAAATTTATGACAAATAATAATAAAAAAAATAAGTGAATCCAATACTCCATAATATCGAGTTCATTCATTTATATATTTTAATGCTTCGTAATAACGCCCAACTTTAAAAAAAAAATTTAATATATTATATATATATATATATATATATATATATAATATATATATAAAATAATAAAATTCGAAGGCAATACAATGCGTAAAAAATAAAGACAAAAAGATGTTTTATATGTCTAATCGATTTCAAAGCAAAGCTTTATCATCAGAGTTCAATTTCAGAAATGACGTGCTTATGTTTATTTTATTTGTGTGGTTATAATTTCTCTTCTTATTTCCTTTTCCTCTCCTTTTTTTCCTCTCTTTCTTCTTCTCTTCCTTTATGAATGGGCAAATAACTGTAATTTCTTATTTCTCTCTTTCTTTTTTTCTTTCTTAAAAGTTTGTTGAGAACAAGGCTGACATCCGGTAAGATGTTGCAATGTGTTGCGACCGTGTGGGCATGTCATAATTTCAAAAACAAAAATGAACAAATAAATAAAAACCGTTACTAGATAAATTTTTTTTTACATACTTAGCTTTTGTTTCGCTTTCACCTTTCATTTCTTATTCTTTCTCCCTCTCTTTCTTTTTTTTTTTTTGCAAATTACCAATTACTATATATATATATATATAACATGATTTGAATTGAAAGTTTTTGTCTAGGTATACTAGGTATTATGGTATGCTTCAGAATCTGGTGTATCAAACCTCTGATAAAATTAAGAACAAAAACGTATTTGGATAATTCTGTAAATAAGAGGAAGTTGAATATCTTTCCATCAGCTTTTTACTGTAGTGCTTCTCCGTGATCTGTGGTTTGTCCAGAAGATGCAAACACGCCGAAGAGAAAATCGATTTACCCTTTGGGAATGTCTGAATAGGTCGAGTTTGAGACACTTTCGTTGACTTTGTGATAGGTGTTTATTTTCGACTGTCCCACAAGTGAAATAATACAAATACGTGGTAATAAACATGTCGAAATTAGTTCACTTAATTTATACGAGAGTTCAGTACTTCATTTCAACACAACAAAGGGAAGCAAATATTACCGGGAAGACGTTAAACCACCATGGAATAGAATGGAGAGCCTGTTGATTCTTATAGTTACCTCTTATATACCGCCCTGTCGGCTGGGGCGTTAGAATTCACCGACTGCACCTCTGCAGAGGGGTAAGACTCCCCAATGGGGCCACCTGTTGGCCGTGGGTGGCGAGCCGTGATGCTTAAGGATAGAAACCAGGTGGATGAGCAGTTCATGACTTGCAATACTCCACTTTGGCCCTATCTTGGGCTAGACGGGCGGTCGGAGAGGCCCCCTCCGATCAATCGGCTGGTCACGTCAAGCCCTAGCACCTATATGATTACCCCAACCCTATTGCCTTTATGGCAAGCCCCAACCCCTTTTTATCATATGGGTGCTAGAAGGCGGTAACTGAGGGTCTACATGTCCTGGGGATGACGTTAAACTCTATCTGATGGTGAGGTTCCAGTTTTGGAGGTTTCGGGAATGTGGAGCACCCCTTCATCACCATTGCACCCTGGTCCACTCTGACCCGGTGTGGTAGTACCTGTTAGGGTCCCATCTATGGGTTAAATAGAAAAATGTATTTATAAAAAAAGTGTATTTCCCATTAAGAATTGATTTATTTCAATACTTTATCGGCATTAAATGACCCACTGAGGTTGATATGCCGTAAAACAAACCAAACCAAAACCTCTTATATAAAAGTAAATTAAAGTCGTCGGGGTGGCCTAAAGTCAGTATCAGCCAATCAGCGATGGAGTCTATACCCTTTTCACTAGCGCTAGATCAAGGAGATTGTTTTTTTTTCCGTCTGAGGTGGATCGCCACACCTACCACCGGCTACTTACTTTACCGCACATATCCATGTGCTACTTATACGCTGAGTTGGCGACAGCTGGTATCGAACTAGGAACCTTGTGGTTTCTATCCGAACGCTCTGCCGACTGAGCTAACCCGGTCCTTATATAGTCGCTATTAATTACCTTTTTTCATTAACCCTCTTATTTGACAGCAATATCATTTATATATAGTTATGGAGGTGCATTTAGTACCCCTTCATCGTCATTACTCCCAGGTCTACTCTAAAACAGGGGGTAGTACATGTTAGGGTCCTATCTATAGGTTAAACAGAAAAAATGAGTTTTAAAAAATGTGTTTATAAAATCAAATTGAGTTTAAATTAAAAATAATATACCCATGAAGAATGAATAAAAAAAACGTCTTCAGTGTAAAATATCCCAACAAGGGTTGGCATGCCCTAAAATTCAACCAACCAACTAACCAACCAACCAACTTTTCATTCAGTATCTTTGATATTTTCTTTTTATTCTGGTTCTCAATATATATGTTTAAATGTTTTCATAAGATCATAAAGATCGGTTGGTATTGTAGAGTAGCTAACACCCCTTCAGTACGCTACCAGATGAACTGGCGCATAGCCATAACATAGCCAACGAGCAAGTAGATTAACTAGCTGAATAATATTCAGCCTGACTTTGCTGTGTTAGCTATACCGAGCTGACCCTCATCTTTTAGTGTAAGTTTGCCTTATTAATTGTTTGTACTTATTTGTTCTGCGTGTGTATGTATCCGTTTATCACCAGATGTTAATAAATGTATTACGCACAAAATCCATGTAAGTATCTTCCTACCTCGTGATAAAATAAATTGTTATTGTGATTTTTGTGTTCATTGGGTCTTCCGACTGAAAGCATTGGATGTTTTATTTTCTTGGATATGTTGCTATAGCAGATCTATGCAAGAGACCAATATTTTAATCTGAATATTGCAGATTTTAGTAAGCTTTTTTTCGTCCTGATGATTTCAATGATGTCAAAAGATTTTCTGTTACACTTATATTTTTTTCGATTTCCTTTTGGATTTATCCACTTGATGGATACAACTGACACCTTCATCCTACAAAGTGTTTAATTTGTTAAGTAAGGACCAGGTATTTTCTTAACACTCCCCTCTTTTTGTAATCTCAATTGTGCTACAAATGTGACATGCATTATCTAATAGCTATGCAATAGTGACTCCCACACCGTAAACAATATCAAAGTCTGTGAGTGGGAATAGCATCGAACCTTTATGCATGTATGTATGTAAGTAGTTTTGTTAAGCAGTGCAAGAATTGAGGAAGGTGGGTTTATCGTGAGCTGATTGAAATTGGGTGTAGAGGTTTTGTGAGTCAGTCACTTCATTGTAAGAAGAGTAACACGAATCGACCGTCTCATACAACGTACGATGTCCAGAATGCAAATGGCGGCGCCCACCAGCCATTAATTAGAGACGGCCTGCCACTAATATTTGCATAAAACCACGAACGGTCACTCTAAGTTAACTATCAATAAAGAGGGTTACTCTAACCTAACCACACATTTATGAATCCTTAATAAATTTTGTCCTGTTTGGTAGGAATAAAAGAACATCGATAAAGCTGATTAAAAAGGCCACTGAAAGGGATTCTAGATGAGTGTAGATTAAGAGGATTCAGGGGCACCTTTATGGTATAGTCCCTAAAATATATGTGTATGTAGGTTTGTAATGTTTTTTTTTCAAACATACTATACCATCGAAAGTGTCTCGAAGGTTGTCTCTTGGATCCTGTTGGCAGGATAGAAACCAGAAATACGGATTTCACAAAAAAAACACACGCAATCACTTTTATTTCACTTTTAAATATTGAAGAGAAGCGAGATAGAGAGCGTGGTAGCCACGACAGCAAAGAGAGCCAGAAAGAGGGAGAAAAAACAGAAGATCCAAAAAGCATCACAGTTTGTGTGCGGTCAGTGCACCAAAGACTGTCACTCAGGGATAGGCGTGCACAGCCACTTGTGCAGATGCAGATATGTTTTTTTTAATCTATTTATCTATTTATGTGTTTATTTTTGGACACCACATCATCGTCCTTAGTAAACGGAAAGGTGCAAACAACAACAATCTTTCTGTCGTTAAATGGTTCTGTCAAACAATGAGAACTACGTAATGTGTGTTTTTTTTTGTTTATTAGTCGATAAGGAAGATAATATATTTATTCTATTTTACATGGGGCATCGCTTCCTACCGTAAGTGAGTGTTTAGATTTGTCCAGATGAAAACTTATATTTTAATCTAACTAAAACTTTCAAGATACCGCGTGACTGCCTCCAGCCAATCAACCGATGTCAACTCGATTTCTGCTTTCTAATTTAATACAATTCGTTGCATTAAAACTTGAATACTTAATACCGTCAGAGGGCTTCTGAATGTCGATACCACAGCTACATAATGGACCTTTTTTGTTTTTTTATAAGGAAAGAAAGGGGAAAATAAGGAGGTGCTGCGCATAAAAAAATATGAAAGAAAGAATTTGTGGAAATATAGATGGAAGGAGTTTTAATCAAACATAATTAAAAGATGAAAAACAAAGGAAATGAAGAACAAAAAGAGTGAGAGAGAGTTAAATATTATACATTTAACATATTTAATTATTTTTCTAAAGCTCTCCATTAGAATATCAAACATTATAATATTTAAATTATCATACTGTGGTATATCCACAGCTACTGTTAGTAGTGTTTAAATGTTTGATAAGATCATAAAGATCGGTTGGTATTGTAGAGTAGCTAACACCCCTTCAGCATTCTACCAGATGGATTGGCGTATAGCCATAAAATAGCCACGAGCAAGTAGATTAACTTGCTTAATAATATTCAGCCTGACTTTGCTGTGTTAATGTTGCAGATTGACTGTTTGTTTTGCGCGGGAAGTCGAAAAGACAAAGGAAAATTGAACTGAGAAGACTATGTCTAGGGTAGACAGAGGGTCTGGTGTGACAAAGGACTCATCTGGACAAACGCGAATTTGAACAAAGAGAAAGGACTTCCGGTCAAGGAACAAAAGAATGTGTGGGCGGTCGTCAGTACTTAAGCGGTCATCAGGTAGACCCCAGAGACCCCAGAGAGACGGCGAAGAAAGCACAAGGTGTCTGACCGTCGACACGGTCGAGCGGGCAGTGATGCTCGCCCACCCCGTTTACCCCCCGATCGCCAGCCTGCAACATTCGTAGCGCCGTTGTCCAGCTCGTCCACCCACGCACACCGCCACGAGGTGAAAGAAATAAACGTTAAACGTCTTACTATTACATATGTCTACGTGTGAATCCTTATACTCCATTACTAACACCTACGACCCAGCAACAGTATATGACATGTACGATTTTGTGGCCTGAGTAGAGCCCTATGCAACATTAACTATACCGAGCTGACCCTCATCTTTTAGTGTAAGTTTACCTTATTAATTGTTTCTACTTATTTGTTCTGCGTCTGTATGTATCCGTTTATCACCAGATGTTCGTGCTTAATAAATGCGTTAAGCACAAAACTCATCTAGGTGTCTTTCTACCTCGCGATACAATATATAGTTATTGTGATTTTGTGTTCATTGAGTCTTCAGACTGAAAGCATTGGGATGTTTTATTTTCTTGGCGCGTATTCTAGCTATTTTTTATACCAGTATTATTCAGATTTTTCATCTGTTTATTTGAGATAACTCTTAATGGCTTCTTTTTAGATAACTAAACTTTTGAGCATCATTACATTAAGACCTAATAGTCATTATTAGATAAAACGTGGGATTTACTAAAGATAACGGTGATACTGGAAAATGAAAACTTCACTCTGTTTTTTGGTATTCATATTAACGTTTCTAACAAGAATATGCGCCACTGGGTATTTAAAATGGTCGTGTGTAAATCAATGAATAATGTACGTACTGTAGTTAGAATATTTTGAATAAGAATTCGTTAGATTTAAAATCTGAGGGTGTTAAGTGGGGAATTTCAATAACCGTTAGGTTCATGATTCATTTTTTATGACCCCGACTTGACCCCTCCTGATGCGCACGATTACAGGCGTGAGAATATTTAGTATAGATGCGACTTGTCGATACGAACATAATGGCACACAATGCTCACTTTTAATCGGAGTTCCGCTGGATGTGATTTAGTGTTTTTCTTTTCCTTGGCTGATTGCATAATCAATTCTAAAAAAATAAAGAAAAACTTATTTGATATTAGCTCACAATTACAGGCGTGAGAATCTTTAGTTTAGACTAGTCAATACGAACATAATGGCACACAATGTTGACCTTTAATCGGAGTTCAACTGGATGGGACTTAGATTTGTTTTCCTTTCCTAGACTGCTTGCATAACTAATTCTAAACAAACAAAACTGCCCTAATATTAGCTCACAGCCATAAGTAAAACGATGGATTCCTGCCTTTACCATTAGCGCGAACTGAAACACAAACAACCTCGTACAGGATATAAAATCAGGTTTTAGATTCAATTTGTACGCGACCAGATTTGTTATGACAAGCGCAGATTTTGGTTCACCTTATGTCATTTTTTAATTATTTCTAATATTACTTGTGATTTTACTTTGCGTTTCACATATTCACTGTCCACCAACAATAAGAATGACGGTCTCATTTTTAACCAGAAGGTGTAGCAAGAAGATAACGATCGGATGATTAAGGAACAAGAGTATTAATATACAGATTTAACATTTCTACTGTTACTTGTGATTTTCCTTTGCGTTTCACATATTCTTTGTACAGCAACAATTAGAATCCTCAGTCAATGACTGATATCATTATTTCATTCGATTCCCTATACATGTGTTCTACTTGCTGAATTTGATTTGAGATTTTATCTATTTATCTTTGGATGGCTACTTAATAATAAACGTGTATATCCATGCACTATGTCCTGTTGCTTTTATTACTAAGGCTAGATGGAAGGTTGGAGGGGCCTCCTTCTATCAATCTGCTGGTCACGTCAAGCCCTAGCACCTATATGATTACCCTGACCCTAAGGCATTTATGGCCAGCTCCAACCCTTTTTATCATATGGGTGCTAGAAGGCGGTTGTCGAGAGTCTTCATGTTTTGAGAATGACGTTAAACTCTATCTGATGGTGAGGTTCCAGTTTTGGAGGTTTGGGGAATGTGGAGCACCACTTCATCACCATTGCTCCCTGGTCCACTCTCACCCAGAGTGGTAGTACCTGTTAGGGTCCCATCTATGGGTTATATAGAAAAATGTATTCATAAAAAAATGTTATTATGCTTTAAGAATTGATTTATTTCAAAACTTTATCGGCATTAAATCACCCACTGAGGTTGATATGCCGTAAAACAAAACAAACCAAACCAAAATGAGTTCAACAGCTTTCTTACTTCTACAAATTGGTTTATAGAAGTATTTTTCCCAGGGAATCCAAAACTGCTATAAAAGAATTCTGAAAGCTAACCAGTTTTAAATTATTAATGATTTCCGATTTGCAAAATTTTGACTAATGTTGTATCTTCGGTTCTGGGCAAACACCAAACTATATTTTTCGTACAAATAATGTTCAATATATGTGAAATAATAATAGAAAAAAATTGTTTTAGATTCAGATCCACATCGGGATATTGATCTTGCTAGAAATCATGAATAACTTAAAATTGGTTGACTTTAAGACTTTTTGATAGCATTTCTGTATTTCTTGGACAAAAATGTTTTTATAGACAAACTTTTAGGAGTAGAGAATATCTAGAACTCATTTTATAGGCAAAAATAGATGACAAGAAGTCGCCATTTTTCGTGAACCCCACCAAATTTTGAGAGATAAAAATCGTCATAATTCCGCCAATCTTTTGAATTGGAAACTCAAATTTTGGGGAATGTCTAACTTTAATAAAATTCACACCTGTACAAAATTTCAGAAAAATTGAAGTGGGGTGGGTAACAATTTTAGTTTTTTCTGGAAATATATATATATATATATATATATATATATATATATATATATATATATATATATATATACATTGGTTCTCTGATTCGATATTGATGATTGGCTGATCTATTCTAACAACATCATTATTTCAGCAATAGTGACGGTCGAGAGAGAGAGAGAGAGAGAGAGAGAGAGAGAGAGAGAGAGAGAGAGAGAGAGAGTCATGAGAGTTTGTGCTGACAGCGAGACGTGATGCTGACGATGATGATGATGATGATGCTGATGATGCTGATGATGATGCTGAGAATGATGCTATATCATGTCATGATCGACATGACATTCATCCTCTTTGATATACTTTATATAATGAGCATGTTTTTCGGGTTGTTGACAAGTTATAGTTAATCATTTTTCTATTTATTAATATCAGAATCCAGCTAATGTGTAAAAAAAACAAAAACAATACGCCATGGAATCCTTTTCATATATAAGTGGTGATATTATTTACAAAGACTTTAAAGTGTTCAGTCATTAACGGATGAAGATGTTAGGTAGCTAAGTAGTAATTGTTTTTTCATCAACATTCCTGATATATTCTTTAAGAATAATTAGAAAAGGATTACTATCAAATGGTTGGTTGGTTGGTTGGTTGGTTGGTTGGAGGTTGGTTGATCTTAAAGATATTTTGGAAAGCTTTAGAAGAATTAGAAATGGCGGGTATAATCGAAAATAAGTAAACATTCAACGAGGGAATTACCTGCGGTCAAATGAAATAGAAAATAGATAATGTGTCGTTACTATATTGCAACTAATAATAAACAACCTACTTTGGTATTAAGTCCCTGGGGTGCATTACAGACAGTGCTTGATAGATTAGCTTGGAGCGAAGAATTCCAGAAAATTAGATGTTTTACTTAGCTAAACTCTAAATGGTTTTGGTTAATGATATCAGGGATTTTACTAAAATAAATAATTTCTAGGGATCATATCTATCTATTCATGTCCCACCCACCCCCTCTCTCTCTCTCTCATACTTACTATATATATATATATATATATATATATATATATATATATGTATATATGTGTGTGTGTGTGTGTGTGTGTGTGTGTTTGTTTGTTTAGTGATGTATCCATATTGTGCTGATACTGTAATACATGTACATATATATGTATGGGAGATTATGTGCTTAATTAAAGTCATACCTTATTTGTTAATTAATTAATTTTAATTAAATGAATTAGGCGTGCATATCGGTTTAAATGTAAAGCGCAAACAAATCGAGAAAACCTTACATTTAAACCGACATGCACGCCTATTTCATTTAATTAAAATTAATTAATTAACAAATTAGATATGACTTTAATTAAGCACAAAATCTCCCAAAAGTGTCGGCCTTCGCCATTTCAAACGCATTGTTTGTTCACTTCATATATATGTATGTATAGTAATAGTCATATATGTTTTCTAAAAGGTTTATTTATATTTGTTTCCTAGTAGCGTAATATATATATATATATATATATATATATATATATATATATATATATATATATATATATATATATGAAATAAGAATAATTAGAAATGGATTACTATCAAATGGTTGGTTGGCTGGTTGGTTGATTTTTACAGCATGTCAAACCATTTGGGTTATTTCATACCGAAGACCATTTATGTTATTCATACTTGATGGTTATGCCAATTTTTTAACTCATTTTAAACACATTGTTAAAGCTCATTTTATTTTCTATTAAGTCCATAGATTGAACCATAACAAGTACTACCAGTCCAACTCAGAGTGGTGCAAAAAGTAACCACGATGAAGGTATACTCCACACCCCAAGGCTGCAAATCTAAAACTTCAATACTAGATGCAGTTTAAAGTCATGACTAGAACACTGACCTCGTTCATATATAAAAAAAATTGTTGGGAATTGCCATTAGGAGAATAGGATTGGGACAACCATATAGGTGCAAGGGCTTTATATGACCCGCCAATTCCTCGAAGGAGGCCACTCCGATCGACTGTCTATAGCCTATGCGACGGCCAAAGTGGATTGTTGCATATCATGAACTGCTCAACCACCAGAGTTCCATCATTTAACATCATGGGTCGCCACCCAGGCACAACAGGTGGTTACATTAGATGGAATTTTACCCCTTTGCAGAGGTGCAGTCGGTGTACTCTTTGGTCTCAGCCAACAGGGTGGAATATGATTTGGAGTATTTTTATCTAAATATTTACATATATAAACGGCGGTTGTGTGTATGTATATCCTGAAGAAACTATGAGAATGAAACAATTAACGATAATATATATATATATATATATATATATATATATATGTGTGTGTGTGTGTGTGTGTGTGTGTGTGTGTGTGTGTGTGTGTGTGTGTGTGAGTATAGATAAAATGATATGAAAACAACACAATATGCTGTTAAAGTGAAAATATTTTATATCATATTTTCATTTTAACAGCATATTGTGTTATTTTCATATCATTTTATATATACTCATACCGTCGGATTCATTCCCTTTCTATTAATATATATATATATATATATATATATATATATATATATATATATATATACACGTTCGTTATCACCAGATCTTCCTTTTCGTGTTGAAAATCATGAAGATTTGATACAAAAATTTGAAGACTGTAACATTAGATTTACGATAGAATAACATTAGAATTGTCCTTCGGTCATTGTTAGGCGTTTCTAGTTTAATATTAACTGGTTATATAATTTACAAAATGTCGAGTCATTAAGGGATGAAGATGTTAGGCAGCGAAATATTCTTGCTGAAGCAATCGTTTTTCATCAACATTCTTGATACGCTTTTAAGAATAATTATAAATGCATTCTTTATAAAGGGTAACAAGCATATTAATGTCTGCTGGAAAGTTCATGGACTGACCAAGATAATATCATGTAATGTGAACAACTGATTTTTGTTCATAAAGATAGCCTCCCTTGGGGGTCGACATATTTCTTCCAGACCAATAGCAAAATGTGACGGAGTACCATCTTGCATACTATAAAATAACATATTAAATAATTGAGAAAAATGTACCTGCTTATAAAATTAATAAATAGTTTAAAATAGGGCGTTACTTTTCAATCACACTGTATATTAAGGAACAGACATTAAAGAATTGAGAAAAATGTAACTGCATATAAAAAAATTACAACTACTTTAAAATAGGGAGTTACTTTTCATTCACCTTGTATATTAAGGAACCTACAATAAAGAATTGAGAAAAATGTAACTGCATATAAAAGAATTATAGATAGTTTAAAATAGGGAGTTACTTTTCATTCACCCTGTATATTAAGGAACATATATTAAAGAATTGAGAAAAATGTAACTGCTTATAAAAAAATGACAACTACTTTAAAATAGGGAGTTACTTTTCAATCACCCTGTATATATATTATCATTGCTTATTTGAAAACGACCAAGAAAAATGTGTTTTATATTTTTCAATTGTATTTTGACATGTACTATTCTTGACCGATTGCATTGTGTCTTATTTCATTTGCTTGCATTCTAAGAGCACACATAACATATTCGTCAGTTAAGAAGGAAATATGAACTACT
Source organism: Doryteuthis pealeii (assembly GCA_023376005.1). Taxonomy (NCBI): domain Eukaryota; kingdom Metazoa; phylum Mollusca; class Cephalopoda; order Myopsida; family Loliginidae; genus Doryteuthis; species Doryteuthis pealeii. The sequence continues at coordinate 6,975,953 of CM042139.1, read as the reverse complement.
ATGGAATAAGAAAATGTCACTGTCCTTCTGAATCGGGTGATTTTGCAAATCACTAATGAAGAAAAAAGAAACGACTTGATCAGTCCGTAAATATTGATTTTTCAGACATCATCAGATAATTTGTCTTAAGAGATGAGATGACAAAGCAATAGAGATTCTGGTGATGACAAATAGAAAAGCAAGATTTTGTGTTTTCTGGCAAAGAACTTTATGAAATATACACGACGTTCTTCGTTACGGATAAAATCTTTAAAAATTCCCTTTTTAAAGCAATCAATATACATGAAATGAAAAATTAACACTAGTGGAAATTTGCCACAATGTCTTCTTTTCAGATTATAATGGTGTTATAGGTGATATACCCTATAGACTAATGCGCCGACAGTTACTATAAGTAACAGGGACAATTATGTCCTGAGAGTAAGACAATGAGAGTCAGCTCATAACTCTATTTGTCGGACGTAATTCCCACTTCTCTGTACTGTAATTGTCTACTCTTTTGTTAATACATTTGTTACCCGTCGTTCTGTTCTTATTTGACCCCTTAAAACCCCACAACAAATATTAAGACTCCTGTGGAGTGAAATCTTAGGAGGAGGTGTTATAGGTGATATACCCTATAGACTAATGGAATGCGCCGACGGTTACTATAAGTAACCGGGACAATTATGGCTCAAGAGTAAGCCAATGCGAGTCAGCTCATAACTCTATTTGTTGGACATAATTCCCACTTCTCTGTACTGTAATTGTCTACTCTTTTGTTAATACATTTTCCTACATTTGTTACCTATAGTTTTGTTCTTATTTGACCCCTTAAAACCCACAACAAATGAATTTTCAGATTTCAAGTAACCGACACTTTTTTATAATATATGTGCAAGATAGCGATGGCTGAGGGCTTAATGAGGTATGGGGAATGTGGAGCACTCCTTCATCACCATTGCATTCGGGCCCACACTGGCCCAGAGTGATAGTACCTGTGAGGTTCCCATCTATAAGTTAAATAGAAAAATGTATTTATATAATAAAAAATAACCATCGATTAAGAATGAATTTATTTGAAAACTTTTCAGCATTAAATGACCTACCGAGGTTGATATGCCGTAAAACAACCCAAACCAAACTATGCTAAGAAATTAATGTATATACATATATATATATATATATATATATATATATATATGTGTGTGTGTGTGTGTGTGTGTGTGTCTGTGTGTGTCTGTGTGTGTGTGTATGTGTGTGTGCCTGTGTCTTTGTGCGCGCGTGTGTGTGTGTGTGCGCGTGGGTGTAAGTGATAAAAATGGAAATGAATCCGACAGATACAGGGAAAATATACTTGGTAGAAAAATATATATACTTTGGTATGGATGAAATTAATTATTGTTATCTGTATAACAAGATTTTTAAAAATCCGTTTATGACGTAATCAATTTCGATTTTTTCTTTTGTAGACAAATAATTTTAAAATACATTACTGTGTGTGCAAATCAATTTTGGTAGAAACACGTGTTTACAAATAAAAATAATGAATTTCATCCGTACCAAAATATATATATATATGTATATTTTTCCAATTATCTTTTAAATATATATATATATATATATATATTATATATATATATATATATATATATATATATATTTATCACCTATTTATCATTTATATATATATATATATATAATATATATATATATATATATATATAATTCAAAAATAAATCTTTCGATTTATTTCCATGAAAACCACATCCTATGCGCTGAGAATTATCACAGCTGGTTAGAGTTTTCAGCTATAAAATATAAAGGTGTTTTGTCGTCTAATTGCAACCTTTGTCTATTTATTTTATGCACTGAAGAAAAAGAGTTTGCATCGCACGTTCGTAAAAAGTATGCACCATCGGAGACAATTCCATATTTCTCAGCAAAGATGGTGTCGTCCTTCATTGCAAATATTGTCCAAGAAATCCATATGTCATCAGCCTCATACACACTCATGATCTCCGAAAGGAAGTGAGAGCTGTGGTGTGATAGCTATGGTGAACATTATTACTCGCTTACATTAGTTTAGCCACTGCCGAAAAAAAACAGTCTATGGAGTCTGATGGTTTGTCAAGCTGAAAAGGAATTAAGCAATAGAAAATAAGAGACAACGACAAAATATATATTTAGTTGTCAGTCTTTATTTCTTGGTTCATAGCTATTTCAAGGAGAATACATTTTCTCCTGTCCGACCAATAACGTGTTTTCCCAGTAAGGTATAAATACGGAAAGGCCAAAGATTAATTTTGACTCCAGAAAGGGGAACTTTTTTTTTTTAGATACTCAAAGGATTATTTCTGACTGTGAGCTCATAGAAGTCCGTTATTTTTTTTTTCATTTTGACTTCATTTTAAACTCTACAAGTTCCGGATGTAATTTTGCATAAATGTTTTTTAGAGCCTGAGGATATTCATGTTTAAGGCTAAATAGTAATTGCCGTATTTTAATATTTCTATTAAGACAAATTCTAAGGGCCGGTATAGCTCAGTCGGTAGAGCGTTCGGCTAGGAACCACAAGGTTTCGTGTTCGATACCGGCCCTCGCCAACTCAGCGTATGAGTAGCACAGGGATCTGTGCGGTAAAGTAAGGAGCTGATGGTAGGTGTGGCGCTCCACCTCAGACACTGAAACAATTTCTTTGGTCTAGCGCTAGTGAAAAGGGGATAAACTCCCTCGATGTCTGGCTGATACCGACATTAAGCCGCAACGAGGACTTTACTTTACTTTATTAAGACAAAAGTAAAAAAATGTATTTTTAAAAATTGAGTTTTAAGAAAAAATTGAGTATCTACCAAGAATGTATTAAAAAACCCACCTCTACGGCATAAAATAAACCAACAAGGGTTAACATGTCGTAAAATCCGAGCAACCAGCCACACAGTCGTTCAACAGTTCCATTGGACATTAATTGTGTATATTGAGTCTGAAGATACATGTTCCTTTTCTTTTTTTCTTTCTTTTTCTCGAAAACATTTAAATGTCCCAATTTTTTAATACACTTGCGGATTAGAAAAATATTTTATTAAATAATAGCATTATGAAGCAATATGAAGCATTGAAATAATCGCATACTAGCACATGATTAAATTAGCCAAAACGACAAATCACTGAGTTATAATCTATTTTAGCGCAATGGCTTGTTCGCATGACCTCGGGGTACGGCTACAATTTTCAAATCATGCTAGATGTAAGTAATTAAATATTTATAATTCAGTTTGTTTAAGAGTGACGTATTTAAGTGAACAGACAAATAATTTTAGTTACTAGTGAGTATATTTTATTTATAAAAAATCCGTAAGTTTTTTAATATCAAATCGTAGCTGTTTTATTCTTAACAGTCGAAGAATAAAGAAACCATCCCAACAGTTCTGCTTAGAATTCGGGTCCAGCATACACACACGCGCTCGCACACACACACACGCACCCCCCCATATATATATATATATATATATATATTTTTGGATGTTTGTTGTTTATAGAAGCATTATTGAATAAATTATTATTTATATTTTGCTTGAAGGCAATTATAATGCATGTATCGTATAAAATTCGATAATTATAGAAAATAATCTTGACAAGTGAATCTCGGAAAGGATGGCTCGCTATGCAGAACACCGTACAGACTGTTTCGACTTTATTAAGTCTCTTCAGCGATGTATACTAACGACTCCCCTCCGACAGGAATCGAAACCGGGACTTCACAGGCATAGTCAGAGACCATATCCGTTCGGCCGCCGGTACATAGCGAACAATCCCTGCGAAATTAACCTTGTCAATGAAACTACTACCATAGTAGGTAAGTGGACGTTTATTTATTATTTATTAATGCTTCTATAAACAAACAAACATCCAAAAATCTTATTCACTTCGCCGAAGAGCTTACAGCCGGGTTTGTTTACTACACAATAAACGTCCACTTACCTACTATGGTAGAGGCGTGTATAAGTTTCATTGACAAGGTTACATACATCGCTGAAGAGACTTAATAAAGTCGAAACAGTCTGTATGGTGTTCTGCATAGCGAGCCATCCTTTGCGGGATTCACTTGTCAAGATTATTTTCTTAATTATCGAATTTTATACGATACATGCATATAATGCCTTAAAAAATATAATAATAATATAATAATAATATATAATATATATATATATATATATATATATATATATATATATATATATATATATATATATATACGGACATTTCAATTCTAGCGAGTTTCTTTTCGATATTTTCTAGTTTCTGGAAAGTTTTTTTTTTTTATATGAGTGTGGAGTCTGTTGATTAGTCTAGAAATGTTTTCATTCCATTTATTTCCAGCACTTTGTAATGCCATCATCAGGTGTAGATGTAGAAACAACCAGGAAGCAGAGCCAATAATGAGTGGAAACTCACAGAAACTATATGAAAGGGTGCGTGAACAGTATCCACAAAAGAAAAATTATGCCCAAGTATATCTACATCGTTTCGAGATGTCTAGTGACCGTAACATATATACCTATATGTGTATTTATAAGTTAAAATTTTGCTTCTTACAGATGGCTGCTGACGGCCGAGGGTTAATGAATCGGAATGAAGAAAATTCACTCAGGTTTCGTTTTCAGCTAGAAGTAGTTGTTAAGTCTACCGATACTGAAGAGACGTGTGACGTCTAAATGCACTATCTGTGGATGACTCATATATATATATATATATATATATATATATATATATATATATGTGTGTGTGTGTGTGTGTGTGTTGTGTGTGTGTGTGTGTGTGAAGAGATGGAAGTGAATCTGACGGTATGTAGTATACTAAGAAAATTGAAAAAAACACAGGTTTAAACTTACCACTCATCTTATTTAAACCTGTGTTTTTTTCAATTTTCTTAGTATACTACACACACACACACACACACACACATATATATATATATATATATATATATATATATATATATATATATATATATATATATATATAAAAGGGTTTTGTAATTTGCTTGAAGCATTGTGTATATATTGGTTTGTTGGTTGGTTTTGAAGGCTGTCACAATGCGAGTGTAAAGAAAAAAGAAGGTAACTATGATGTTTTTTGTTAACCTGTCATTTATTTCTCAATATTTCGGGAAGAAATTCCCATCCTCAGAAGAATACTGGAACTGAAGTTGTCCTAGCGGCTGAGGAAATATTGAGAAATAAATGACAGGTTAACAAAAAACATCATAGTTACCTTCTTTTTTCTTTACACTCGCATTGTGACAGCCTTCAAAACCAACCAACAAACCAATATATATATATATATATATGTAGAAAGTTTTATAGAAAAAAAAACAAGATGTTAAAGTTTTGCTGACAGAAATCTGTTTCGACATTATGAATGTCTTTTTCAAAGCAACATTGTAAGCGGAAAAACGAAATAAATATATCAGTAATTACGAGGCGCAGAACGCTCTCCATCAGTACCAGAGTTTTTAAAAAAATTAAAAATACGTATTTATTGTTAAGAATGAAATAAATTTTATTTAAAAAATTATAAGCATTTTTATCATAAAAAAGCTCAAAAGAGTTTGCAGTAAAAAATATATATAAAGTATATATATATATATAACTTGTTTATTTTCTTTTAAATAATACAGTACTTGGTACCAATGATCAATTTAATTAGAAATGAGAAAATTGTCCATGGTAGATTGTAATCGAATATTATTTTACAAGAGACAAATGAATAGAAAAACAAGAATTCCTGTCATAGTCAAACTGGATATATTTTTTAGCGTTTTTAAATATAGTACTTACATATCAAATAATTGGTTGGAATTTTAGTTAGATTTCTGGAAGTGCTAATTTAAGAAACCAATCAGGAAAGTAAGATTAACAAAAACAAAGCACTTTTCTTTATTTTTTTTCTTTACTTTATTTCTCTTTTCTTTTTCTTCTTTCTTTCTTTCTTTTTCTTTTCTTTTCTTTTATTTTGTTTTTTTTTCTTTTTTCTTTCAGTTCGTGTCAGACAGATACGCTGATTATATGTACAACTGAAAGATCTTGCTGATCCTCTGTTTTTTATGACACCATCGAAAAGACTTGTATAACTGAACACACAATTACATCTAACGTTTCTTTTCGAGGTGTAGAAAAAATGTGCTAAATTAGCAGAAAAAACAGGTGTTTAATTAATTCTAAAATTCGTAATCATTAATTTTCTTCGAAGCCCACGAGTCGTATTTATTTATTTATCTTATGTATGTATTTATTTAGAGGCTTTAAGTTCAAGAAACATCCGTAATATAATATAATATAATATAATATAATATATATATATATATATATATATATATATATATATATGTGTGTGTGTGTGTGTGTGTGTGTGTGTGTGTGTGTGTGTGTGTGTGTGTGTGTGTGTCATTCACAAATATGATTTTATTTATTTACTCT
>CM042139.1:6939495-6964495 GCA_023376005.1 Doryteuthis pealeii | reverse complement strand
TGCCGGAAAACGGCGCATATCATTTCTGTATTTAAAATTCTGTTATCTGTGTTGGACATCTCTAAGAAATAAAGTTGTACATAGTATAAGGTGGGAATAATTTGTACAATGATTTTAACAAAACTGGGTTTCATAAATAATTATTTGCTGTTACTGATTTCTAATATAATCATGTTATATTCAAACGTATTAAAAAAAATCATATATATTTAATGTTTATATAGAAACCAATTAAAATAACATTAAAACAATTGTACTATTTTCATATTCGTTCTAATTTAGTTTCGTTAGTCTTTCAAATTTGATAATTTGATATATCTTATTACATTAAAACTTACATACTTGCGTCAATGGGTCGCATGCTCCTGCTAGTATATATAAAATAATCTGTTTCACCAGGTAATACTGATTTGTATACACATGTCTTACTTAAATTAAGAGTTTTATCATTAAATGTAAGCATTGTTAAATAATGTTTAGCAGGTCTTATTCAAATAACAATATTATTATTTTTACTATTCTTCTTAATAGTAATATATTAATATCTAATTCACATTATTTAATAAGCTAATAAGACCCTATATATATCATGTAGAGTTATCGGCTCTCAAGACGAAGTGAGTGATTACTTGCTGATAGTAAAAATACTAGTTGGATACATCTCATTTCTGTGATACGTCAAGTGGTACGTATCTGGTTGTTGGGCTGATGCTCACTTGGCTGATAATTGCTTGAAGTTTGGAGTCTGGAAACCAGCTTGGGGTGCTCTGGGATATCTTATCTTGTGCCATTTATAGTTTTTACTAACACCACAAGGTTACTTCTTTTTCTCATGAAATTTTTATTTTCCCTCAAGTCACAATTGTCATGAGCAAAATCCCACGTCTAACTCTGTCAACGCATCTTTCCAAACTCCTCGAACATTCACCCCTTTCACTGTTACTCTCTCCTGTAACATGTCCTTTTTTTCTTTTTCTTTCTTTCTAATAAAAAAGGAATTGTCCATTGTTGAGCTGAGGTGACGACACTGATAAGAAATAAAAAATTCGGTGGAAAAGCTACACCAGATAATAAGGATTTTCAATTTTGCATTTCTTCATGAACGATTTGGACGATCTCCTTTTCAACCAGGGTGTTGCAAGATGATAACGATCGTACAATTAAGGAACACGAATATCAATATATTAATCATTTTCGGCAAATTATGCTATTAAAGAATAGAACATTATCAAACATTTAGCCTGAATATTTGTCTCTTTATCTCATTAGTAGAGGGGACATGTTGACCTCAGTAGAGCACCCACCTAGGTATCGTAATGTTTTGGGTTCCAGCTGACGGTAGGTGTGGCGCTCTACCTCAGCAAAATAATATCCCTAGACTAGCGCTAACTCCGTTTGATACCAACAATAAGCCAATCCGACAACTTCACTTACTTAGAGGAGGAACGTTGCATTGTCGTTATCATTAGGTTTGTTTTAGCTTTGTTTTTGTTTAATGGCATATCAAACTGTGTGGGTTATTTAATGGCCAAGCCATCCTTGTAGAACAGTAGTTGCACTACTTAAACCATCGCTTGGTGAATGAGGGGGTCCATACCTTTCCCACTGGTTGGTTATCATCTTAGGAAATGGACACAGCAGCCTATGATCAAATCCTAGCTGAAACTGTATATGTTTCACTTTTGCGCTAATACCCTTGGGAAAGACATGAATCTATCTCATCTGTTATTCAGACTGGCAAATGGCCAAATTCAGTTTACATTTATACATGTTCAATGTTGATTTTTATAAACAGAGCAAATTTATTTGTGAATAAACAGAGTAAATTGTTGTTGGTTGTGCCAGAGCCTTGATCACCTCTGGTAGCTTCAGCAAGGCGAGGGAAGTCTGATGTTGGAAGACCCGAAACTTCCCAATGAACCATGCGGATTACATCACTGACGACGACCACCAGCGCCCAAAATGTAGGAGCGTATATTTGAAGTAAAGAAATGTATAAATGTAAACTGAATTTGACCATTTGCCAGTCTGAATAAAATAAAAACGTGGTCTGACGAAGCTCGGGGGAGGGGGCCAGATACCCACGAGTGGAAATTGTCCATAATCACGATATCCCTGGTATTTAAGGCCTTTTTATTCATATATATATATATATATATATTATATATATATATACTTTCGGTAAATCGTAGAAAACTAAACGTTTGAAATGATGCCAACAAAAATAATAAAACCCGATTAGGAATTAGTATACTAGCGAATTTAAAAGTAATACAATCATTGTATTTGGTTCGTCATTTAGCATTGTTTTCTTATTTATAGTTATAATTGGCAAGGCACTTCCACTGTTACCTTTCCATTGTTACATAATTGTTAGTATCCTAACACTTATTTACAGTAGTGTAGAAACCAATATGGCTGTTATAAGTTGCAACCGGCGGCCTTGAAGGATTGAGTTACACGGCCTGACCTTTTCCTGACCCTCCTTCCGGTGGATACTGTGAGATTCTGTTGAGAAGACCCTCTTCCAGTTTAGTATCAGTATCGGCCAAACCACCAAGGTGGTAAGTCGTGTTAAGCGCACGGCCGACTCAATCTGCGCATGTAGTCTGGTGAGGATTTCGGAATAAAATATGATCTAAAGCAAATCGAAGTCTTGGGTTATTATCTAAAAACTACCAATGACACAGGTCTTCTGATAAAGAGAAATCCCCAATAGAAGACCAGACACGATGTCCCAAGACGAAGTCCCCAAGACGAAGTCCAGACGCTAGAAGAAGAACGTAAGATACCAAAGATGAGCAGAAGAATAATAGAAGTAAAGAGAGTATACAACACCACTTCCAATATGCCCAAGTGCAGGAAGCCCAAAATATTGTGAAAAATCTTTTGAAAATTTGCATTCCCCTTATTCCGATTTTCAACAATAATACTAATTCAATCTAATCAATTAGATGCGCACATAAATTCAAAGTTCACGTAATTGATTTATTTTAATTTTGCGCAAATCTATGTCAACCTAAATACGTAATACAAATTAATTCGCTAATTATACTAATTACTATGATTCTACTGACTAGGCAATTCGGTGGCATCATATGGCGTTGTCAAGCCAACCAATAATTCTAGAGTTACTTACCATTTATATGGTGGGTGGGGCTTTAGGATGCACTAACTGCATCTCTGCGTAGGAGTAAGCATCATCATCAGCAGCAGCATCCTCATCATCATCAAAATCATGTCGTGCTAACAGCGTACAACTGTCCCTATCATTTATTGTCCCCGGCAGGTCCCCTGCGCAGCATCCAGTCTCCGCACAGAGGTCTTTGCCGGCGTCCTCATGTGCTGGCTTCTACATGAGAATATATTTTTTGAGTTTGTCCTTTATTCTCCAGCAATGTCCAGCAGTGGGGTAAAATTCCCCCAATTTGGACACTTATCCGTGGACGTGTCCCGTTCTGACTAAGGATGGAAATCCAGTCGCGGACCAGTCCATGAAATGCAACACTTCACTTTTTCTATAACTTAGTCAATACGGGCGGGCAAAGAGGTCCCTACCAATCAATCGGCTTGTTATGTCAAGCGTTAGTATCTATATGATTGCCCCAGCCATATTCCCCTTATGACAAACCCTAACACTTTTCATCATATACGTACAAGAAAGCGGCTACTGACGGTCTTCACGTACTGGGTATGACGTTAAACTCTATCTGATGCTGAGGTTCCAATTCATGAGCTCATCACCATTACTCCAGGTCCACTCTGACGCAGAGTGATAGTACCTGTTTGGGTGCCATCTATGGGCTAAATAGGAAAAAAAAGAGTAAAAAATGAGTTTAAAAAATGTTGAATACCTATCAAGAATGAAAGAACCAAAACGTATTCGGCATAAGATAACCCAAAAAGGGTTGACAAGCCGTAAAATCCAACAAACCTACTAACCAATCATCAATTTACATTGACATACCAAATCATATATGGGAAGATTTCTGTGGGTTACGTTCAATATACACCCCCCTTTCAACTGTGTATCAAAGATTTAGCATAACTCGCAAATAAAAACATCCTCCGCGTGCAAGTATTTAAGTTTTAATGTAATATAGATAATATTAAATTAGAAAGGCTAATGAAACTAAATGAGAATATATAAAAAGATTTGAATCAGAAGAGGGTATAATCGAAGAATAGAACAACTGAATCTTACTGTTCCATCACTTCCGTCTTTCATTGCTAACACTTCTTCATTTAACTATTTAGTTAAAATAGGAAGTAAAGAATAAAATTAGAGTTATTTTTTCTTGTTTCTGTATTTCTTTTATGAATTATTATTTTATACCCCTATCCATTACGATAAAACCAAGCAATTAAAGTTTTTTGCCATCCTTTTGAAAAGGACTTAAAGAAAGTCCTTACAAGTCCTATCCTGCGAATTGGTCCAGTGATTTAATCCTATGTCCGTAGTCAAAGAGTGTCAACGTAGTTATGGCCAGTATGGTCAGTTTAAGTATTGTATCAGCAGCAGAGTACTGCCAGTGATTGGCCAAGAGTTTGATCACATGGTTCTTGCCGAATCTATAAGTAGGAGTGGGCTTTTAACACACAACTTACATGCGAAATTCCTCAACAGAAATCAACAATACTAAGCACATATTTATTAAAATCAAATTTCTAATATCAATACGCAAATTAGCCTTCCCATTCACACTATAAACCTCTATTTTGTTGTATATATACATACAATTGCATATTATTAGTATGTCGATACGGTAAACAGTATTAATAATATAAAACAATTTTATCAATAATGGAGGTTTTAATAAAATCAAATCATGGAGAATGTGACATATATAAGAAAATTGTGACTTGAGTAGTAATATAATTTCAGTTCCAGACAGACAAACACACAATCCCCATTATGATAAGATATGACAATTATATAACAGTAAACTAATTCTTACAAAACTAATTACATAATATGAACAAATGTTAAATGATGGACTGAATAATAAGTGGGTCTTTCACGATAAGGTGATCAATAAAACGTTTAGTCGTCATTAAGTATTACAGTAGCATACTGCTAACATGATTTATTTAAACTTTGGCATCTCGAGATTTGGCTGGGGAAGAACCCACGCTGTGAATGACAGATATATTCACGGTGGGGGCTGGATAAAGGTCAATACTGTCGAGGTATATAGTGTAAATGGAAATGGAATAATAATAATAATAATAATAATAAGAAGAAGAAGAAGAAGAAGAAGAAGAATATGTGGGGGAAAAAGAAGACAGAATCAATCATCTAATAAGTGAATGCAGTAAACTAGAACGACTGGGTGGGAAAGGTGATTCACTGGGAATTGTGTAAGAAATTCAATTTTCACCATACATCTAAATGGTATATGCACAATCCGATTCCTGTCCTGAAGAATGAGATGCATAAAATCCTGTGGGACTTCAGGTATAGACGCATCACTAAATCACGACCAGGAGACCAGACCTAGTGTTGATTAACAAGAAGAAGAGAAATTGTCAGATCGTGGAATTTGCTGTACCGGTCGAAAAAAAAGTGAAGATGAAGAAAAGCTGAAAAATAGACAATACTTGGACCTTGCCAGAGAGCTGAGAAAACTGTTTTCATTAACTTCATTTGGTGTGGTTTCGTCAGGTTTGGTTTGTATAATGGTTCAATAAACCTGTAAGTAATTTAATGCCTAAAACTGACTTAGTACGAGACAAAAAATCCGTTTTCAAGTTTCCTTTACTGTAGTATTTTTGTCGATGTATTTCAGGGATATATTTTATACCTGATTCATAATTTTCGATGTATTTTTATTTCTCTCAAGAAGGATAAAAGGTGGTTCGTGTTAATATTCTCAAACAGAACACTCATATTATTTGCGATTAAATATTTCTGTCTGATTGGAGCGAAATTCCACTCCCACGAGGAAATGTTTAACAGTTTTGGCTGTTTGGAATACCATGCACCGTGGTTGATCCTCCTTCTTGATAATAAAAGAGTATTTAAGTCTTGTATGGCCAATGCGCAACCGAGCCAGTATTAATTCTCCTTCTCGGGCTTTTCTATTTAGTTTAGATTAACCAATAATAATTTCTCTAAGATTTTGAGATGAAGTTTGATAATTTGCATTATTTAGATTATTCGGACAATTGTCCTCATCTTTATTGTTATCTCCCCAATGATATTAATTTGTTCGGAGTACTATTATTCCAACTTTGTTACTTGATAAAGCTGTTTATTTAGTTCTTAAGATCGACATTAAAAATATTATCAGATCGACTTATAAAATACCATCAGAATTAGGACATGCAAAAATAGACTACTTAAAACAATGCTAATCCTTAAATTCCGAAAGAAATGTTACGATAATATTTACCCTTCGTAAATGTCGACACACCCGATCACTTTTTGTAGGTATTGTTTATTTAGCAATGTCACAATTATGTTAAATGTAAGAAAGTTATGGGTTAATTATCCCAATGGAAAACTCGCACGTAATAAAAGATACATAAGTTCTCTAAATATCAAGAAATAAATATAGTAGCAAGAATATGCACGCTCCGTAATGTAATGAAATATATCAAATTGGAGAGACTAAATAAAACCACTTATATAAAAAAGATTAAACTTATTTTTATTATATTTTAATTGCTTTATACACACACACACACACACACACACACACACACACATATATATATATATATATATATATATATATATATATATATATATAAAACTTGCTCATAATAAAGTATACATAATTACTCTGCATATTAAGAATTAAATATATATATTTACCAACACCTCCGCACGAACAGGATGCGGTACAAGGCCATTTACTAAATGAGAGATGAACAGGTTTCAGTTTTCCTTTACTGGTTGCGTAACCAAGGTTGAAAAGCCCCAGACTTCCCTATATCTGGAGGGAAAATAGTTGGATTCATACCGTTCTCAAGTGTCTTAGGATTATCTTCCCTTTGCCTGGAAGAGTTATCTTCCGCTGGTTTCCGTGCCGACCACCAGGGAGGTCTGGTATTTAAGCGCGAGGTTTAAACTCTTTACTGGTTGCGTAACCAAGGTTGAAAAGCCCCAGACTTCCCTATATCTGGAGGGAAAATAGTTGGATTCATACCGTTCTCAAGTGTCTTGGGATTATCTTCCCTTTGCCTGGAAGAGTTATCTTCCCGCTGGGTTTCCGTGCCGACCACCAGGGAGGTCTGGTATTTAAGCGCGAGGTTTAAACTCTTCTGTCTCTCTTTTCTGCTTCTTCTCGAACGAACTCCCATGGGCTAGACACTGCCTACCCCTTTCTCGGTGGGGCCTCTGTCCCCGATCACTAGTAAGTGAATTTTACTACATGGACTATCCTCAGTCCTATATCTTTACTGCTGTGTTCATTCTTATTGTACCTGTATGCCTTAATGTATGTTCATGTACATGTATTTCATTGTATCAGTATTTTATGTCTTATTTCTGTGCTGTCTAATATATAAAATGTTATGTCCAACACAGCATGTTGGAGTTTGTTTGTTTCAATAATAACATGGAATCTTACAAGTGTATTAGCGCCATGTGAAATGCAAAAAGTCTCGTTCAGGATTTGAAGTCGTCCTGTAGTGTCTATTTTATAGGATGTCAAATATTAAACCATTAGATATTTAAATTCAATTCAATGAATTTCTCAATATTCTCATGACTTTATTTATGTGGGAGCGCTTCTCATGCCGCGTTCCTTGTGAAGAAATAGCCAAGTGGCTTAAATTGAGAATTTTGCTTTTTCTAGACTGGTGACTATATAAAAATATAGAGCTCATTCTGCCCTATTATTTACCCAGAGCTGGAGGTAGAAAATTTGTTTTTATACATTTATGGATTTTACGGTATATCAACCTATGCTGGGTTATTTTATGTCGAAGACGTTTTATTCTAGTCATGTTTGATGAGTATTCAATTTTTTAAAGCCAATTTTTATCAGTTATTTTACGCATTTTTTCTATTTAACCGATACATGGGATGCTAAAACGTACGGCCACTCCGGTTCAGAGTGGACCTGGGAGTAATGGTGAAGAAGGAAACTACTCCACACTCACAATGAATTGTAATTCTCTGAAATTAGTAGACCGGTTCACATACCTTGGCAGAAATATAAATATACACATATTTGTCATAAAAAAAAGATATTTAACACGTTTTATAACATCCTATTAGAATTGTTGGGATTATCTTCCCTTTGCTTGGAAGAGTTATCTTCCCGCTGGAGCTTCCGTGTCGACCACCAGGAAGTTTAAGCGCGAGGTTCAAACTCTTCTGCCTCTCTTTTCTCCTTCTTCTGGGACCTGGAAACATGGGTTAGACATTTGAGTCTACTCCCCCACCCGTCGTGCCCCCCACGTACGGACTGAGTCAGTAAGTGACTTCAACCATATGGACTATCTTTAACTCCTATATTTTATATGTTCATTTAGGTATCCCTTTGATACCTAAATATTGTATTTCCATTCTTGAATGTTTCTTTTTATTATTTCTATTTTGTGTATTCTCTACAATGTATCTGTATTTCATGTTATATGTTATTCCATGTGCTTTTAATTAAAGTCCATCTTGTTATATGTTTAACACCCTGGTCGGAGTTTGTTGTTTCAACAAGTTATAACATTATTATAACCTTGAATCTTACAGAATCATATAAGGGCTGTCCATGTGGGGTTAAGGTTAACATCCTGGACTGCGAGTTCGAAATCTAGTTGGGCTGTTACGTTTACTTTCGGAATAAATATTATTTTTAATTTTCCTCGAGGTAGGATTAAAAAATATGTATTTGAATGAATAAATATTCATCTGATATAATCCCAAATTATAAAGAAGTAGAAATGCGATTATTTGGGAGAATTTTCGAAATGTCATTCAGTCCAATCTAATTTCAGAACACCTGCATAACCAATCAGTACATTAAAAACGAATAATTTTTCAATTCCTCAAATATACACGCATGTGGTTTTCTTTTTTACAGACTTAGTTTCTCTTTTACACTTGTATGAAACTCATTATTTCATCAGGTGTATTGATCTATTATAATGCCGTTGGTCTTATTTGGTTTATATATATATATATATATATATATATATATATATATATATATATATATATATATATATATATATAGAACATTTAGAAACAAACACGGGATGTTATGATGAATGGAAATTTATAGTCGATACTCGAGCATTTGGGTTTAAACAGAAATGCTCGAATACTGACTATAAATTTCCATTTATATATATATATATATATATATATATATATATATATATATATATTATATATATAAACAAGCCTATCTACTTAATAGATAGAAGGGTATGTAATAATTTCCATTTTATATATATATATATATATATATATATATATATATATATATAAATGGAAATTATTTCATACCCTTCTATCCATTAAGTACATAGGTTTGTTTATGTATTTTACGGTCACAGAGAGATCAAATTTCCGGGGAAACGATCATTGCTTATATGCTTAGGAGTGAGAGTTAATTTGAATTACCAGTTAGAGACCTCATACAAAATTTATGGGAGCATATATATATATATATATATATATATATATATATATATATATATATATATATATATATATGAGGAAGATGAATAAAAAAGTACAGAATGGATAATAAAAGATGAATTTAATCAATATCACTTACACATGTGTTTCGGTCAGTTCATCTTTGTGCACACGATTCAAACTATTATGATCATGAAATAAACAAATGAAATGAAATGATAATAATAGAAAAATGTAAAAATATTCCGTACACAGAGAAAATTCGACCTTCATCAGAGGGAAATTTTATTTTGAATGAAAAAATTCGTTGGAGAAAAACGGAATATATATATATATATATATATATATATATATATATATATATATATATATATATATATATATTACTTATGGCGGTATAAATCAATATATCTACGCCCGGTCGCATTGCCTGGAATAATAACGTTTTCATTATCATCATCGTCATCATTAGTTCGGATGCTTAAAGCAAACTCTGTCTACCAGTGTCCCCCATCATAATCAGTCGTCTGCCAAGAGATTTACTTCTGCCAATATGACTTCCCATGTTCGTATTCCCTCAGCGACAACGTCCAGCTACCTGGTGCGGGGGTCACATCCAGTGCGCTTTCTCCTTTGTTCCCTTGTGCCGAAGAGACAGAATGGATCGGTTTGAGTGGTCTAGGGAATGGTGGGGGCATGTCGGTACCATCTGCTGCATTTTTGGACTGATCAGTTAGAAACGGAAGTTTGTATTGCCCAGCTTCGTATCTCAATATTTGAGACAACACAATGGATCACACTATTTTTTTCTTATTTCCCTCTTGTCTAGAGTCTTATTTCATGTATGTCTCGTAACTGTACACCAGTACAAACACAATATAGGCATTGTGCACGCAGCTGTCTGTCTAAATATCCTCTTCAGTAAACAATGTATCGTCCCTATTGTATGATATAAAACCTGTTCAATAGGGAGACCACGCATGAGCTTTAAAGTTGTCTGTAAGAGAAACATGAAGACATGGCACATTAACACCAACACATGGGAGGCTTATGCAGAAGACCATGTGACCTGGCGACTCCTCGTCAGACAAGGAACGAAAAGGAGTGAAAAAGAGAGGATAGAAGCCGCCACGGAAAAGAGAGCCAAAAGGAAGGAGAGACAACAGCAACTCCAGCAAGCATCACTGTTTGTTTGCAGTTACTGCTCCAGAGACTGTCATTCAAAAATTGGTCTCTCACGCAGTTGCAGATAGAAAAATGGACACTACGCCATCGTCTTTAGTAGACGGAAGAATGGCAACAAAAAGCTGTTCACTAGGGTTTTTATGTCAGACATGAATTTTAATAAAGTACTGTGTTATGTTCTAACATACAAATAAAATACGGAGAACTGAATAAAAATGCAAGGTCAGGTATTCGGTAATTAACAAAATGTTATTTAAAATAGGGTAGTGAATGCTTCTACACTAAAAGTGATTTAATTAACCGTGTGTTCATTCGTCCTGGCTCACGAACCCCGAACCAAAAGTGTCATGGAGGAAACCCCACTTCCGGGTTCCCATCAATGCCCTACTTATCAAGAGGAGTAAATCTATATCTCGTGACTGAGATTTTGGTCATATTTTCTTAATTCTTCCCAGTAGTCGTTAGTTAAAGAAACCTTTTACTGGGTTTTAAATTCCAATTTCAAAGATGGTAGCCGGTGAGCCATGACGAATCATTTAATACTATCTCTATGAATTCATTTGACCTTCGTGTTGAACTTTGTTGACCTATATAAATATTAATTAGATATTTTCGTTTGAATTGTAGTTGCCTTTTTCTCGTCCGCACCAACAATCAGTTATCGAAATGAAATTATGAGGAACATTTCGAATGCTGACCTTCAAAAAGACAAGTCATATTATGAAAATGAAAGTCACCGTGCTCGTGTCTCCTTGTGTTGTATATCGTACAAACGGAAATAGGAATTTCCGGTTAAATTAAACAAAGCAAAGAAAAGACGACAAAAATGACACAGGACTTTTTCCCCGGTAAAATGAACAAAGAAGGATGGGTAACAATAAGTGCGGAAATAGATTTGCACGTTATCAAATCAAAATATAAAGATGCGTAGGCGGTCGTCAATACAAAAGCCAGAGGGTCGAACTGACAAGCAGTCAGACCATAGACAGTCAGACAGGAGACAGCGACAGAGCACAAGGAGCGACCACCGACACGGTTCGTCGCGGCCAAGGGCGGTGAGACGCCACCAGCCACCCCTTTACCTCAACATCGCCAGTCATCGTCAACCCTCGGTCAAGTCTTTGTCAATGCTAGACACCCACCGTACAGCGGAGAAGAAGGAATAAAGTCAAAGCTTCTACTATACGCATGCGTTGTAGATTTCATTAAACGACTACTAACATACATCGCTTTAGGTACAGTGAAAATCCCAGTACTAACGTACACGATATAGAGTAGCGAAGAAGGCGCTACATAACATATAGAAGTTGATACCAGGATGCAACACTTGTACGTCAATAATCTAATCATAGTAAGTAATAAATGACTGTTAAGGCATCTGGGGATATACGGATAGAGCACTCTCTAGAGGCCTAGTATGTTTATAACAGTAAAATTCCATTTCTAAAAAGTGGGTGTGTAGATGGTGTGACGGTAATATGTCTGACTGATGAGAATTCGGAGACTTAGTACCGATATGATTGCCCCAACCGTATTACCTGTATATTGGTGATAGAAAGCAGTGGACTGAGGGTCTTAGTGTTCTGTTAATGACGTTAAACTGCATCTAGTGGTAAGGTTTCAATTCTGGAGCTCGGGGAATGTAGATTACACTTTCATCGCCATTACTCCCAGGTCTACTCTGACCTGGACTGGTAGTACCTGTTAGGGTCCCATCTATGGGTTGAATACATAAACAAAAAATGAGTTTAAATATGAATTGAGTTTGAAAACAAATTGAATACACAATCAGAAGCATAAAATAAAACGTTTCTCTGAATGTTTGAAGATGAGGCTTGATGATTAGTATTATCTGCGTTATTCGGACTATTGTCCTCGTCTTCATTATTATTTGTACAACGTTTCGGCCGATATACCAGCCGGCCTTCTTCAGGTATTTCTTGTCGGACTCGGAATCTTCTTTTCGAACTCGGGAACTTTCTTGTCCAATTGGACTCATGGCCTAGTGGATAAAGGAGACAGTTCTAAGTGACAGTTATCTCTAGACTGCTGGTTCAAACCTGGTCAAGGGCAGCAGTAACAGCAGAATAATAATCAACAAAGCTTAACGCCTCTACCCCAGCTGACTGAGAACAGGATACCCCCATGGACTGAATAAAGGGTTAGGTTCAAAGTTCCGTGATGGCTCCTGATTACGACAATGAGGTTCCCGATTACGACAAGAAGGTTCCCGAGTTCGAAAAGAAGGTTCCCGAATCCGAGAAGGTTCCCGATCCCGACAGGCCGGAGAGCATATCGGCCGAATCGTTGTACAGATAACAATGAAGATGAGAACAATAGACCGAATAACGCAGATAATACGCAGATAAAATAACCCAGGGTTGACATACCGTAAAATCCAACCAACCAACCCACTGTTTGCTCAATGGGTAAAAAAAATGCGAAACAGAAACTTACAGTCATTTAGTTCCTTAAATTTAGTTTGTGTCGAAAGAAGCAAGAATAGACTATATAGGTGGAACATAGTGAAACTTAACAGCGGATATTAGAAGCAATTTATGTACATAGGCATAGAATCCAATGTGAGAAGCAGGTGCAATTATTCTGTTTCTAACTATATTAGTCCTTTCGTTAGTCTTAGTAAAATGATTGGTAAACCAAAGGCAGGTGTTTCAGCGCACTTAGTCAAGATTTTAACTTCCTCTCCACCGCACTTTACGACTAGACAATCACAAGTTCAAATCCTGCAAATAGTACAATAGAAAGGTATTCACCCGTCATTATTAATTCGATTGGATTCATTTATTGATAAGGCAACTGCACATGTAGAAAAAAGTTGGCGACAGACAGAACATCCAAACATTATCATCCGCACCATTATTAGTAAGAATTAATTTGCTGTTATATAATTGCCATATCATTTTATAATGGAGATTGTGTGTTTGTCTTGGTTTGGTTTGTTTGGTTTGTTTTGTTTTACGGCATATCAACCTCAGTGGGTTATTTAATGCCGATAAAGTTTTGAAATAAATCAATTCTTAATGGATAATACAATTTTTTTATAGATACATTTTTCTATTTAACCCATAGATGGGACCCTAACAGGTACTACCACTCCGGGTCAGAGTGGATCAGGGAGCAATGGTGATGAATGGGGTGCTCCACATTCCCCAAACCTCAAAAACTGAAACCTCACCATCAGATAGAGTTTAACGTCATTCCCAGGACATGTAGACCCGCAGCCGCCGACTTCTAGCACACATATGAAAAAAAGGGGTTGGGGCTTGCCATAAGGGTAATAGGGTTGGAAAAATCATATAGTTGCTAGGGCTTGATGTGACCAGCCGATTGATCGGAGGGGGCCTCTCTGACCGCCCGTCTAGCCCAAGATGGGGCCAAAGTGGAGTATTGCATGCCATGAATTGTTCATCCACCTGGGCTCTATCCTTAAGCATCACAGGTCGCCACCCACGGCCAACAGGTGGCCCCATTGGGGGAGTCTTATCCCTCTGCAGAGGTGCAGTCGGCTCATTCTAACGCCCCAGCCGACAGGGCGGGTGTGTTTGTCTGTCTGTAACTGGAACTATATCTGTTATTACGGGCAGTAGACGACTCATTGCATGAAAAACGAAGGAACTGGGAATAATTCTATTCTAGCGGGACCCGTGGAATTTCCACGAAACGATACAAAAATAAAGATAAACTATTTAATCCAGAAATGATAATTTGAAATTTCATTACATATGCAACATTAGACAGTCCTCATTGTTTTTTTAAAACAAGTTTTAATAAATACATGACTGATATTATATATCTATATATAGTTTGTTTTATTTTAATACATATTTAAAGTTTGCATTTCAAATTGTTTTATTTTTTAATCCTTTAATAAATTTGATGATTTTACTTACTTAGGGTACAAACTCGCTGACATTGAATATTTTACTCCCACCCCTCTGGCAATATGTTTCAAAAATCTTTTTTACATCGCCTGGAGGTTGTTTTTTTAATTTTAGACTAGTTAAAGAGATACAAATAGGATACACATAGGAATCATCCGTCAAATTCTTCTAAGTAAGAAGTGCCATGAAAATGAATGACATTCTGATCAACAATGATGATTTTTTATTTGAGTAAAACAAGAGTAATGATAAATACTTAGATTCTTTTGCAGCATGCTTCCCTCAAAATACTTTGATCAGTCTACGATTTTTAACCTTCCGTATTTGACGACATATAGGACGCACTTTTTATCCAACATTTGGCTCAACAAATTGCCCTGCGTCTTATACATCGTAGGTGAAGTTTGAGACCTCCCGTAGGCCTAGACTAATCTTCTCCATGATGTTCACTAACCCAGCTTACGCTCAGTACTCTTACCTACCCTAAACTCCATGCATCCTTATTTTATCGCTGGTATTGTTATAATCAAGGTTAACAGGAGACTGGTTTCAACAATATATGTTTAAATACACTAACAACTTTTTGCTGAAAAGGGAGTGCTACTTATATGCCCGTGCGTCTTATATGCTGTCATATACAGTGCTTAAAACCCAAGTGAAAAACAAAAACACGAACATCATTTATGCAAAAGGAATCGAATAAGCAATGGGCTGGACGGAGTAAATGGTGACAACAACAAAAAAAAAACCCATAATTAAAAAGGCTAGATCAGATTAAAAAAAACAACAAAAAACACACACACAATATGAGTCTAGGTAAAAAATCATACATAAAAATGAATAGGTAGATATTCTAGCCAAAAACAAGACATTAGGTTTATAAGTTCCCAAAATTCACACTGGATTGACCAATTGGACGCATGGCCTAGTGGTTAAGGTAGTTAGGTTAAGACAGTTCTAAGTGACAGTTATCTCTGGATTCCAGATTCAATCCTGACAGGCGGCATTTACATAGAACAATAATTAACACAGCTCCTAACCCCAACTATGGTTAGCGGAATGAGAACAGGATACCCCCGTGGACTGAATAAAGGGTTAGGTTCAAATTTTTCGTGATAGCTCCCGATTACGACAAGGAGGTTCCCGACTAAGACAAGAAAGTTCCTGAGTTCGAAAAGAAGGTTCCCGAGTCCGGAATGAAGGTTCCCGAGTCCGACAAGAAATATCGGCCGAAACGTTGTACAGATAACAATGAAGATGGGGACAATAGTCCGAATAACGCAGATAATACTAATCATCAAGCCTCATCTCAAACATTCAGAGAAATAGTAAAAACAAACAAACAAAAATACAAAAGGCAATCAACATAATATTCTTTACTTTAAGAAAAAAGCAACCTTTCTGATTTTCCAAAGACGTTAAAGGTAAATTAGATTTAAATTTCTTCAATTAGAATCGAGGTAAATTTTAAAGCTGTGAAACTAGTTAATTAGTTGCTGTTTGTTTTGAAGAACTAATTGTTTAAAAAAATAAATTAGCATATTATACTAGCCTGGTTCAATAGTTTTGCAATGTCTTCGTAAATAACTAGTTTGCAGCGCGTATATTGAGTGACCGAACTTTTCCAATCCAATTAATGTTGTATACTGGCATCAAATTATATATGTTGTATAGCGGCTTCTTCAAACTCACGCTGCTAAATCGTGTATCTGTATACGTTGCGGGTATATATGGTCACGTGGCGAAGTATGTAGTCGGACTTCAGAAACCACAACACATGGATATAGTAGGAGTTGACTTTATTTCTCTCCCTCGGCTGGTGGGTGCCGAGCGTTGACAATGACGACGACTACTGCTGGGATGGTGAGGTAAAGGGGTGGCTGGTGGGACCCACAGCCGTTGGCTGCAATGGACCGTGAGCGTCTGTCGCTCACTTGTTCTCCGTCGGCTGTCTCCTGTCCCTGACCTGGGATCCCTGACTTCCTTTTATATATATCAAACGCCTATGCGTTTTCTTTTGTTATCTTTATCAGCGGACAATTCTATTTCCGAACTTATTGTTACCCATCCTTCTTTCTTCGCTTTACCCGGAAAAATTCCTTTGTTACTCTTTTTGTCTTCTCCCTGCCTCGATCCAACCGGAAGACCCTCTTTTCGTTTTCACCTTCTTTTAAATATCTTCAATATCCAACTTTAAGTATCCGCCGTGATTGGTAGTATCTTGGTATTCGGTACCCTAACATGTACATTTCTTCACTCCATGTATGAATTGAATCCACAAAGATGAACACCCCTAATGGAGGCACCTGCTGACCATGTGTTGACCCGTGATGCTTAAGGATGGAACCCTGGTTGTTGAGCAGTCCAGTCTTATGAAATACTCCATTTTGATCCTTACTTAGGCTATTAAATAGTCGTATGATATCATTGGACTTAAGAATTTACATATTAAGTCTAATGTTCCTTAAATGTACAACCGTTATCCTTTTTCAACGCCCACTGGTTACACATCGCCCAAGATGAAATGCAAAAATGTAAATTCAGATTATCTGGTGTTGCTTATCCGCAGGAATCTTATTTATTTTTTTCTAGCTGAGGTTACGACACGGATAAGAAAGGAGAATTCAGCGGATAAGCAACATGAGATAATCAGTATTTACACATTTACATTTCGTCTTGGAGGATTTGAACGGTCTCATTTTTACCCAGAGTGTGTTGCAAGAGGATAACGGCTGTATTTTGTGGGAACACGATTATTATTGATTACAATAAAATAATATCACATCATATTGAAATCAGGGTTATCCTCAGTAAAGATTAATATGGAATGGAATATCTTTCTTAAAATTTCGAAGAAGGACACACGAACAAATAGTAGGCCTTAAATAGATGTCTATATTTACGGAGGTGTGGATTAGTTTAGTTTGGTTTTTACGGGATATTTATCTCTATAGGTCATTTAATGCCAAGAAAGTTTTGAAATAAATTTATTCTTAACGGATATTCATTTTTTATGAACACATTTTTCTATTTAACCCATAGATGGAACCCTAACAAGTATTACCACGACGGGTCAGAGTGCAACAGGGAGCAATGGTTATGAAGGGGTGCTCTAAACCTCAAGAACTGGAACCTTACCATCAGATAGAATTCAACGTCATTCCCAGGACATGAAAACCCTCAGCCACCGCCTTTTATCACCCATATGATGAAAAGAGTTGGGGCTTACCATAAAAGGAATAGGGTTGGGACAATCATATAGGTGCTAGGGCTTGGCGATTTATCAGAGGGGACCTCTCCTACAACCCGTCTACCCTAAGTAAAGGCCAAAGTGGGGTGTTGCATGTCATGGACTGCTCATCCACCAGGGTACCGCCCTTAAGCATCACGGTTCGCCACCAAGGGCTGACAGGTGGCCCCATTTACGGGGTCTTATCCCTCTGCAGAGGTGCAGTAGGTGTCTTCTAAGGCCCCAGCCGACAGGGCGGACGGAGGTATGGGATATCATGCGACTTTATAACATTCACTCCAATGTGTACATTCGATTCCCACCTAGATTATTAGATCTACATAACTGAAAGTGTAAGTGTCTTACGAGAGAAATGAAAATCATCCCGATCGTGCTGAAATCGACTCTCATTTACCTTTAAATGATTTTAACATATCCTACTTAATTTGCAGGTTTCTCAAGGACAACGATTCTGACTCTTTATCTAGAACGTTTACACTGTAACTATTTCTTATCAACGAGGAAACTGAATGAATTAATAAGTGAAGCATTTGTTACGTTGCAAGATAATATTTCAAGCTCAAATACACATTAAATGCACATTTGAGAAATACTATCTTGTCAAATAGACGCAACGCCTTATTCCTATCATTTCTCAATGAAAATTGTGTCTGCTATACTCATAGAAAAGACACAGTCTGCTATGACATATTATCAATCATATGGAAAATCCAGGCTGATACAGGATGCTGTACAGAAGACCCCCCGAGAGCAATGAAGGATAGTGGCAGTACATATGATGATGATGATGATGATGACACAAACACACACATGCGCACACACACACACACATAGACACACACACTCACACACACATAAATAAATTTATA
The DNA here is from genome assembly GCA_023376005.1 of Doryteuthis pealeii. Classification (NCBI taxonomy): domain Eukaryota; kingdom Metazoa; phylum Mollusca; class Cephalopoda; order Myopsida; family Loliginidae; genus Doryteuthis; species Doryteuthis pealeii. Next base: position 6,945,694 of record CM042139.1, on the reverse strand, counting down.
CATTATACAATCGTTGACCTCTAAAACAAGCTCCCATAATTCATCATAGGGAATGTATAATAAAAAGCACATTTTTGTTGTTAAAATTTAGGTATCGTTCTTTACACAAATACATTAACAGTATTTCAGTATATATGGTACATACATAGTTAGATTGATAGATAGATAGGTAGATAGATAGATACATACATACATACATATATACAACACACACACACACACACACACACACACACACACACACACACTCATATATATATATATGTATATAAAGATACATCTAATGAGTCAGATAAACCTACTAAAATTTTCACTTAGTGCTCTTCAGGTGCTAAGGATTCAATTAGAATCAAATTGTTTGAAAGCAAAAATCACATATATTTTTTTTCTCCCCGGGTGATGTTTGGTAGTATATTTTTACAATCAAACTAATTGCTGTTTTTTTTCTCACCGCGAGGATTTACCAACAAGTTTGCAATATTAAATTATATATATATATATATATATATATATATATATATATATATATATGTGTGTGTGTGTGTGTGTGTGTGTGTGTGGTGTGTGTGTATACAAGGTTTGTCCACAAATATATAGAGTTTTTGTACATTTTGACACATCTTGTATTCTGAAAAAATTAACGTTTCCTTCATTGTTCATTTCTATCTTGGTAAATACAGCTTCAAACTCGGCACTTTTATGACACAACTTGTATTCTAAAAAAAAAAATTAACGTTCCTTTCATTGTTCATTTCTCTCTTGGTACATACAGTTTGAATCTCGATACTTTTATGACACACCTTATATATATATATATATATATATATTTGTTGAATTTTTTAAATATAAAAGTTTTTCATAAGCAACTACCCAGGTTTCAGGTTATTTCACCATCGTCAGGCTGCTCAATGTCCTGGTGTTTATTTGAAGAGATTTTGTGATAACATCACAAAATCTTTTTGTGATGTTTATTTTTGAGATTGTGTGATGTTTATTTTTGAGATTTTGTGATAACATCACAAAATATCTTCAAATAAACACCAGGACATTGAGCAACCTGACGATGGTGAAATAACCTGAAACCTGGGTAGTTGCTTATGAAAAACTTAAATTTAAAAAATTCAACAAATAAATAAAGCTCCTACAAATTTGTGGTTGAGCACTGTGATTTCTTTGTTTCATCCCAAAACAAATTTTTAAATATCTATCTATCTATCTATCTATCTATCTATCTATCTATATATATATATATATATATATATATATATATATATATATATATATATATATGTATACTGTTAGTGTTTTTGCTTCTTTCGTTTTTATAGTGTGACAGACATTTGTTGAAGCCTTTTAGTGGTTGATTTTTGCTTTCAAACAATTTGATTCTAATTGAATCCTTTTTAAATGCATTTTCACAGTCTGGCAGCAAAAGATGTTTACGTCATGTTTGACAACTTTCGAAACACTTTGTCGTCCATAATTCCCACGTTATATTTATTTTCTTTTTTTTTTTGTTTCTTTCTTTTTTTTCTTTCATTTTTCTCTCTCCTCTCTAAAATGTATTTCTTCCTTCACTTTACATTTGCCGATTGTCTATCGATTTTATTGTATCTATTAGCTCATTTGTCACTGCAGAGACACTTTGTTGAAGAGCAAGTGAAATCCTTATTACCGTTTTGATAAAACATTGAGTTTGCGATTTTTTTCTCTCTCTCTCTCTCTCTCTCCTTCTTTCTCCTCCTCCTCTTCGTCCTCGTCTTCGTCGTCTTCGTGTGTGCGCCCAGCGCGGTCGATGGCTGCGCAAGGCTGACAAAAGCCGTTTGCGATTAATGGATTCTTTACACATTTAGAGTTTGGAGAATTCAACTATGTCAGATGTCAGAACTACTTCCATATTGTAACATAATTCTTTGGAAAATGGAGTGAATTGGGGAAGAAAAAAAAGACGTTGGAAAACGGGATAAACATTTTAAAAGATCAAAACTGGGTTTAAACTGCGTGCTAGAAATATTTTATTATTATTATTATCGGAAAAATAATCGAAGAAATGTTTGTAGCAAACAGAATATTCATTTTATGAAGTAGATCACGAACAGAACTATCTAGGACAGAGACTTGTGCATCAAATTGTATATGCCAAGAATAACATAACGCACACTTACACACAAACACAGACATATGCATACACATCCACACACAACGCACACACACAGACACACACAAAGACACACACACACACACACACACACACATATATATATATATATATATATATATATATATGCGTTCCTCTACTAAATTTAAGTCCCATTCCAACGGGCATGTTTATAACACCAAAGATTAATCGTAAACTCGATTAATTTAAAAGTAACCCTGAAGAATCTATCGATGAAACTCGAGAAGGTTACTCATTTCCATTCTTACATAAATTTATGCTCTACATTGTATTGGCCACTTTGTATTTGTTTTTTCTCAACCTTAACCTCTGGATATTGTGCGCTTCCAACGATCGTTCTTATACCCACCGGTAAGTTAATACTTATACAAATATATATATATATATATATATATATATATATATATATATATATATATATAGCCGTGACTCACGGGTGATGGGTACAAAACCTGCGTTGACCCGTCGGCATTCCTCCTCAAATGAGACACCTCAGGCACTACCACTTTAAATCAAGGATTTGGATCAATGCTGTTAGCTTGTAAGATTCAGGGCCGAAGCCAGTGGAACCCCCAATCGAAACCGGGGTTAAATACTTTGACCATATCTACATACTAATAACATGCCATTGTGTAAACAGGAAGGCTAATTTGCATAATGATATCAAAAGTTTTATTTTAATAGATATGTGTGTAGTATTATTGATTTCTAATTGTTTGGTCTAATCGTAAAGAATATGAGAGAATATCACTTCAATAAATCTTAAAAGAAATCCATTAACAAGAAGAAATAACTGTAATTTTATTCTTTACTTCCTATTTTTACTAAATAGTTAAATTAGGAAGATTTAACAATGAAACACGGCAGTGATGAAATATCAAGGTTCAGTTGTTTTATTTTTCGATTAAACCGCGTCTGTTTCAAATCTTTTATTTGCATTCATATCAAAACTTAAATACTTGCACCCGGTGGGCGCATATATTTGCTAGTATCAGTAAATAAGTTTAGAACATTGTATGATGTACTATTGAGTTGTCAGGTTCAATGCGACAAAAGGTTCGCTGGGGATGAAAAACATCTCATGTGGCAAAAGTGTTGGGTAAACATCTACCTTTCGCGAGATTAGGTTGTTTTTTTTTTAATTTTTTGGCATATCAACCTCAGTAGGTCATTTAATGCCGATAATGTTTTGAAATAAATCAATTCTTAATGGATAATACAATTTTTCTATAACTACTTTTTTTCTATTTAACCCATAGATGGAACCCTAACAGGTACTACCACTTCGGGTCAGAGTGGACCAGGGAGCAATGGTGATGAAGGGTTGCTCCACATTCCCCAAACCTCCAAAACTGGAACTTCACCATCAGATAACGTCAATCCCAGGAAATGTAGACCCTCAGTCACCGCCTTCTAGCACCCATATGATACAAAGGGGTTGAGGCTTGCGATAAGGGCAATAGGGCTGGGAAAATTATATAGGTGCTAGGGCTTGACGTGACCAGCCGATTGATCGGAGGGGGCCTCTCCAACCGCCCGTCTAGCCCAAGATAGGGCTAAAGTGGAGTATTGCAGGTCATGAACTGCTCATCTGGGTTCTATCCTTAAGCATCACGGATCGCTACCCACGGCCAACAGGTGGCCCAATTGGGGGAGACTTACCCCGCTGCAGAGGTGCAGTCGGTGCATTCTAACGCCCCAGTCGACAGGGCGGCGTGGGGTTAGGGTCTTGCATTGTGGTGTAATGGTTAGCAAGGAAGTCTCACAGATCCATTACAACTTAATAGCCGGTTCGATCCTCGATGAATGCGCCATTCTACTGGTTGGGTCTATATCTCCCATCCCAACGGATATTAGGATCAGCAGGTACCTTAGGCATTTATCTAAACCCTGTATACAACGGACAGGACACGGCACAAAGTCAAGTTTTTTCGCGGGATGCAACAGATTTTAATTCAGAGATCTCCTTTTCCTATACTAGGTACTGTACCAAAGTTAAAGAGATCAGTCGTCCCTACTATTTACGCATAGTTGGAAGAATGATAGTTGAATTCAAATCATTCTCAAGTGTATTAGTGCTATGGGAAATACATTCTCTCATAGGATTTGGACTCGTATCATTCAGTCCATTTCGTACGATTGTTTCTAAGACTAAGGTTGTTCCTAAGATTTTTTTACTTTGGGTAAAAAGTATGAGTCTTTTGAGCCCTTATCAATTAATTTGATCAGTTTCAAGATCGAATTCCAGATTACTATTCCCTGTCAGACTACAGGAAAATTCGTCCAGTGTAACATTATAGCAATAGAGTTTCATATGTAATCTGATATTTCCACAGTAATGACAATGGCCACTACTCTGTCATAAGTAGACGTACTGGATTTTAAATGAGGAAATTCAAATCACATCCATATAAAAGAAAAATTAAACGTACTTTATACCTCCGAGATGATAATGTTATTTACACGATTTAAATGTATCGGACTATTTTCTCTATCTTGGTTGTTATATTCACAACGTTTCAGCCGCTGTAACCTCTAACCTTTTAAAGTGCCTTTTGTCGTAGACGGTGACCTTCAAGGAACCGAGCACTTTATCTAATCCACGGTGGTTGGGTCTTCTTCTTCTTCTTCTTCTTCTTCTTCTTCTTCTTCTTCTTCTTCTTCTTCTTCTTCTTCTTCTTCTTCTTCTTCTTCTTCTTCTCTTCTTCTTCTTTTCTTCTTCTTCTCTTCTTCTTCTTCTTCTTCTTTTCTTCTTCTTTCCTTCTTCTTCTTCTTCTTCTTCTTCTTCTTCTTCTTCTTCTTCTTCTTCTTCTTCTTCTTCTTCTTCTTCTTCTTCTTCTTCTTCTTCTTCTTTCTTCTTCTTCTTCTTCTTTTCTTCTTCTTCTTCTTCTTCTTCTTCTTCTTCTTCTTCTTCTTCTTTCTTCTTCTTTCACCTTCTTCTTCTTCTTCTTCTTCTTCTTCTTCTTCTTTCACTTCTTCTTCTTCTTCTTCTTCTTCTTCTTCTTCTTCTTCTTCTTCTTCTTCTTCTTCTTCTTCTTCTTCTTCTTCTTCTTCTTCTTCTTCTTCTTCTTCTTCTTCTTCTTCTTCTTCTTCTTCTTTCACCTTCTTCTTCTTCTTCTTCTTTCTTCTTCTTCTTCTTCTTCTTCTTCTTCTTCTTCTTCTTCTTCTTCTTATTGGTGCATTTATTTTTCTTCTTGTTCTTGTTCATGTTCGTTCTTGGTTTACTTCTCCCCCTCCCTCTCCTCTTCCTCTTCCTCTTCCTCTTCCTCTTCTTCTTCTTCTTCTTCTTCTTCAATTAGACTAAGCAAACTTGAGAGAGAGAGAGAGAGAGAGAGAGAGAGAGAGAGAGAGAGAGAGAGAGAGAGAGAGTGAGAAAATAGACAGATTGATCGATAGTGGATATAGTTGTATTACAGTCGAGAATAACTCATGTCGAAATGTAAATAGAATTAGAGAGGACACAGAATTCCATTTTCCTCTCATTTGTTCTATCACTCCATTAATTACATTAACCTGTTTAATATTCTAAATCAGATTCTCAACCATAGCAGTAATGGTCCATAATTATTACAAATATAACAAGATATAAATTAAAACTTCCTCTATTACTATGAATAACACCCGGTTTGAATACCATACTAAGCTACGATTTACTGTCACATGTTTATTATTTCTGAATCTTACAATACATCTATGTATACTTCATTTATTTATAGTCTATAAAATATAGCTTCAGTGCAAATGTTCATGTACGTATTTTCGTATATTTTGTTATTTTATGGAATTAGAAACCACAAGGTTCCTAGTTCGATACCGGTCCTCGCCAACTCAGCGTATGAGTAGCACAGGGATCTGTGCGGTAAAGTAAGGAGCTGGTGGTAGGTGTGGCGCTCCACCTCAGATGCTAAAACAATCTCCTTGGTCTAGCGCTATTGAAAAGGGGATAGACTCCCTCGTTGACTGGCTGATACCGACTTTAGGCCGCCCCGTCGACTTTACTTACTTATATATATATATATA
>CM042139.1:6914495-6934495 GCA_023376005.1 Doryteuthis pealeii | reverse complement strand
GCTGTGGCCCCATCTATGCTTTAAATATACACCCAGAACAACGATAATAGCTTGGTTAGGGAAATTCAGAATATCGTGGTTTGTAATATGGAAAGTTTTTAAATACCATCCATGGCCAGTTGAAAAGGGCTTAAAGAAAGTCCTGTGTTATGGAATCCTTTGGTAAGCGTATAAGTCCTATCCTGCGTATTGGTAAAGGTCCAGTGGTTTAATCCTATGTCTGTCGTCAAAGAATGTTTACAGTAATTATGACCATTAGGGTCGGTTAAGTATAGTATCAACCTCAGAGTACTGCCAGTGATTGGCCAAGAGTTAGATCACATGATTTCGGCCTAGTCTATAAGCATCTAGCTCACACCTTATATCTACATCTATAAATCGATTTTGTTGAAATGTTCCCCGGATGGTCTGCATTGTTAGGTTTTCATTATTCTATGGAACAACCTTTTATTTTTTTAGTTCAGATTTGTTGTTTTTTGGGTGGATCACGTTCATAGCTTTTCTCCTTTCTAAGAACAATGGGGTGTGGGAAAATCACAGCCAGGATCTGCACAGTATTGTGGGGAATTCATAGTAGTTTTGGATTTCTAAAAGAGACGTAAAAACAATCTCCCTCGTCTAGCGCTAGTGGGTAGGCTCCCTCGTTGTCAGACTGATACAGACAATAGCCCAATCCGTGACTTTGTTTACAGGCTAAAAATATTCAGGTTGGAGGCACGTGGTGTAATGGTTAGAGTTGTAGGTAATGGACTCGTCGCTCCGATGAAAAACATTTCATTTCACATAACCCTAATATTGTTAGGAAAGATGTTTTCAACTACTCACCATCTAGCTATAGGTAAATAGAAGGGTATACTGGTCTGTTTAACATTGGCTAGGTAACTAGTATAAGATATATGCATCTCTGAATTCAATCCTGTTAGACTTCGTCTAAGAAATTGACCTAGTGTCGCATCCTGCTCGCGAGGAGGGGTTGATAAATATATATATATATATAGCTAATATATATATATATATATATTATATAATATATATATTATTATATATATATATGCTAAATTATCTATATATCAAGACTCTTGTTCCTTATTCTTTCGACCTTTATCATCTTACAACACTCTCTGGTTAAGCATAAGCCCAAACCAAATCATTCAAGATGAAATGCAAATATGTAAATCCTGAGTATCTGGTGTTGATTATCCGCAGAATTCTAATTTTTTACGCATCAAATCACCTCAGCTGAATTATGGACTATTTCGTTTTCAACCATGAATAAAGAAAGGCAAGAAAAAGGAAGCTACAAGGAAAGATAGAAAAGTTGATGAGCGTGGGAAAAGGATACCATTGAACTATTTAGCCATACATCTTACGTAAACATATAAATCGTTGTAATGATTAAACTAACATACTGTGGTATATCCACATGTGCTGCTAGTTTTATAAATATTTCGCAAAACATTCAATTGAATCCCCAAAAACCAACAGGCAACAAACAGGTCATATATATATATATATATATATATATATATATATATATATATATTACCAACCCCTCCGCACTAGCAGGATGTGACACAAGGTCAATTTATCAAGCAGAGTTCAACAGGTTTGAATTCAGAGTTTTCCTTCTCCTACACCGGTTGCCTAACCAAGGTTAAAGTGCCCGGTCTGCCCTACTATTTACCCATAGCTGGAGGGAGAATTACATTCATAACTTTCCCAAGGGCATTAGCGCTAAGTGAAAATGGAGTTACTGCGTCTAGTATTTGAACTCGTGGCGACGAGTCCATTTCTCATGACTTTAACCATTACACCACGCGAAAACAGGTCAAATAGATTGATGATATATTAGATAGAAAACGTTAAAAAAAAGAAATTTGTTGTTTGTTTAACATTGAGTTGTATATAATTGTAAGAAGAATTGCTCTGAAAGATTCAATTTCAGAGCATTTATTTTCTCTCATTTGCCAGTGATTTTTTCTCCCTTTTATGACAATACAAAGAAGGGGGAAAAAGAGTAGGCAGGATTGAGGGATAGATTGAGAGAGTGAGGCAGAAAGATGGAGGGAGAGAGAAAGACACACACACACAGAAAGAGAGAGAGAGGGGGAAGAGAGGGAGAGAGAGAGTGCGTGTGTGTGTGGAGGGAGAAGAAGAAGAAGTAATAGAAAGTGTATTCAATATACTTCCTTTGCCCAGCTAGTGTGTAATTCAGTTGAAGAATAATGGCGAAGCTCGATTCAGTCTAGAGAAAGCAGAGGCCGGCCTGGCACGTCACGGACATTGTGCCTCTCTGTAGCGAGTGTGTCACGAAGCCTTTTCAGTTGCGCTACAACTTGCCAACGAATCCGGTCACATGAACACCGTTCAGCATTTTTGTTGAAGCTGAAAAATAGTTAACCTGTGGAAGTCGAAGACAAAATGTGACGACTACAGAAAGAAAAATTCAAAACATGGGAGCTCTTCAAATGGCTCTAAAAAAACATGACGCCCCTTTCAATGGTCTGTCAACACACACACACACACACACACACACACATACATACACACACATACACGCATACACAAATGCACATACATACACACATACACAAATGCACATAAACACAACACATGCACACACATTGATGCACAAACGCAAAAAAAACAGCAACTACACACACATGGACGCACTCACGAACACACAGGGACATACAATAGTAAGACAATCAGCTTACGCTGTGTGAAAAACTCACATGATAATAATAATAATAATAATAATAATAATAATAATAATAATAATAATAATAATAATAATAATAATTGCTGCACAGAATAATGCCATAAGGACAAACTATATCAAAGCGAAAAGTGATAAGACCCAACAAAATAGTAAATATAGACTATGCGGTAATAGAGATGAAACTGTAAACCATGTATTATGCGAATGTAGCAAACAAGCACAACGGGAATACAAAACTAGACACAACTGGGTTGGGAAGGTGATCCTCTGGGAATTATGCAGATATTAAATTTTGACCATACAACAAAATGGTATATGCATAAACCAGAAGCTGTTCTTGAGAACGAAACGCATAAAATTCTCTGGGACTTTGAAATAAAAACGGATCACCTTATCCCAGCAAGAAGACCAGACCAAGTGTTGATAAACAAAAAAGAAAGAACTTGTCAACTGATGGATTTTGCAGTTCCAGCAGATCACAGGGTGAAGCTAAAAGAAAATGAAAAAATGGACAAATATCTGGACCTTGCCAGAGAACTGAAAAAGTTATGGAATATGAAAGTCAAAGTAATACCAATTGTAGTTGGTGCATTGGAACGGTCCCAAAAGGATTGGAAAAGGGTTTGGAAAGTTTGGAAATAAGAGGAAGGATTGAAACCATTCAGAACACTGCTCTACTGCAATCTGCCAGAATACGCAGAAGAGTCCTGCAGACCTGGGGAGACTTGCTGTCACTCAGACTCCAGTGAAAGACCATCAGCTAATGCTGATGTGAAAACTCAAAAGGAGTAAATAATATGTAGAGAGTGTTGTGACAGTGAATGTAGCAAACTAGCAAGACGATAATAAAAAGGTAGGCACGTCTGGGTTGGGAAGGTAATCCAATGGGAATTATTTAAAAAATACCTTTTGACCATACAATAAAATGGTATATGCATAAACAAGAATCTCTTCTTGAGTATGAAACGCATAAAATTCTCTGGGACTTCGAGATGAAGACGAATCACAATATCCCAGCTAGAAGACTACACCTAGCGTTGATTAAAACAAGATAACTTGGTAGATCTTGAAGTCGCAGCAGATCTCAGAGTAAAGATGATAGAAAAGAAAAGATAGACAAATTCCTGGACTTAGCAAGATAATTGAAAAAAAAATGTGGAATATGAAGGTGAAAGTGATATCTAATGTAGTTGGGGCACTTGGACCGGTCCCCAAAACCTTAGAAAAGAGACTGGGAGAATTGGAAATCAGAGGAAGAATTGACACCATCCAGAAAACAGCATTGTGGAAATACAGCTAGAATACTCAGAAAATTCTTGTAGACCGAAGGTGACATGTCACTCAGACTCCAGTGAATGACCATCGCTTAACGCTGGTGTGAACTGATACATTTTGCAGTTCCAACAGATCACAAAGTGAATAAACAATATATAAAGTGAAATAAACAATATATAATGATAAGTAGGCGTATCATGTAAAAAAAAAATAATCAGCTGATGAAAGATAATCATAAAATAAGGGTACCGGTGATCCTTGTTAGTGAGTAGAGAAAGTGACCTGAGGAAGAACACGATGTCGACTTAGCTTAGCCAAAAATCAGACGACCATTTCTTTGTTCTTCCAATTTTGACAACTGGCTCACCGACCAAACGTGTTAAGCTCTAGCTATGCTGATTATGGTATCATAAACATTTCCCTAAAAATTACGAGGAATTTTCAATTATCGATAGTTAAAGAAATTCGAAATATTTAATTAGGGATGATTAAAATATATATATATATATATATTTAGATTTCATTAATCAGTTGAAGATATAATCAGCAAAATTTTGTCTGGAAATATAAAATTATCTTTATTAGTAGATATTGATGAACAGTAATGAAAATAAATTGGGGTATTATTTAACATTAACACACACAAAACGCACACACACATATATATATATCTTATTATAATGGAGATTGTGTGTTTTTCTGTCTGTAACCGAAACTAAATCACTACTCAAGTCACAATTCCCTTAGTAAGTGACGTGACATTCACCATGAATTTATCCTTATTTTTACCTCAATTATTAATAAAATTGTCTCATATTATTAATACTGTTAACCATATCTACATGATATTTTCCACGTACCCCACTTGTACGGGTCAGGCACAAGGCCCTATTTATGTGGGACCACCCACAAGCCGAAGCTCATGGGGTGGCGGGTGGAAAATTGCGTCGATCCCGTCGGCATTCCTCCTCAAGGGGGCGCCTCAGGCGCTGGGCAATAAACCCATCCCTGCCCCTTTAAATCGAGGGGGCAGGTGTTGCCTGGGGGGATGGCCCCCTGGGATCGACGCCGTTAATTATATCAATGGTCCAGAGGCCGAAGCCACTGTTGACCATATCTACATACTAACAACATGCAATTGTATTGATATATACAACAAAATAGCGGTTTACAGTGTGAACGGGAAGGTTAATTTGCATATTGATATTAAAAATGTAATTTTAATAAATATCTGCTTAGTATTATTGATTTCTAACTGTTTGGCTTTATTTTAATGAATGTAAGCAAAAATCTCTTCAATGAATCTTAAATGAAATCCATTAACAAGAAACATATAACTGTCATTTTATTCTTTACTTCCTATTTTAACTAAATACTTAAATTAGAAAAAATAACAATGAAAGACGAGAATGATGGAAGAGTAAATTTCAGTTGTTCTATTTTTCGATTATATCCCCCTCTGTTTCAAATCTTTTTATCTGTATTCTTATTTAGTTTCCTTAGCCTTTCTAATTTGATATGATATTTCATTACATTAACACTTAAAGACTTGCACCCGGAGGGTGCATATATTTGCTAGTATATATAATCAATATATCTATATCTACATATGTATGTATATGTGTGTATATGAGTATGTGTGTGCGTACATACACACATATACACACATATACACATATATATTTACATTTCGGTTGCCGAGTTGTTCCTTCTAATCTCGCAAACTAAGACTGGAAAGCTTTTGTTTGTTTTACACCAATTTCTTTTCGTATGACTCACAATTGCTATGGTAAGCCCCGTTGATGGTTATATTAAAACCGAAACCCTTTAACGTTGGTTGTCAGTAATTCAGTCTTTGACTTAATTTTGTTGTTTTTTTCAAAACATTATACTTTATTACACATATACATATATAAATATATATACATACATGTAAGTGTACATGTCTAATAAATGTGTATATGTAAGTGATGTGTATGTGTACATGTCTATATGTAAGTGATTGCGATGATGATGAAGCATAAACAAAATATCCAACAAAGCAACAAAGGAAAGCATCATATATATATATATATATATATATATATATATATATATATATATATATATATGGATTGGGCCCATCAGCGGAAGTTGGAAAAATATGAAGACCTACGTGAACAATGCGTCAGAAACGGATGGATAACAGATGTATTTCCCATTGAAGTCGGATGTCGGGGATTTATTACCAAATTAAACTCGGCATTTTTGTCTAAACTTGGACTTTCTCAACCAGACAAGAGGAAATACTTTAAAAAGATCCAGGAGAAAGCTATAACCGCATCAGCGTGTATATGACAGTCCTATATTGTGACATCAAACCGACAAAGTCTGGTGGTATCGTGAGATACTGCTGGGGCGCTCTGGTTAGTGGTAATGATGCTTCGGCCCGAAACCATTCCTGAACCAAGAGTCATCATCTGATGAAGGCTTTGTTGGTTGCAATGCTACTGTGTAAATAGTAGTCATTGTATGAAGATTATATATATATATATATATATATATATATATATATATATATATATATATATATATATATATATATATTTGCATAATCTTTCTTTACCTCTTATTTTCCCTGTCAGTACAAATTATTGGTTTGTTCCAAATGAAAAGAATATAATAATTGATGTCGACATTAATACAACTGACGAAGACAAAAAAAAAATGAAGATGAAGAAATGAAGAAATTTCCTTTCCGTAATTAGAAATATATAGAACGGATTTTTGTGGCTTTCAAAATTTTATAAGCGACAAACAAGAAAAAAAGCGTTCTCAGCACTTACTATATATATATATATATATATATATATATATATATATATATATGTGGTGTGTGTGTGTGTGTGTGTGTGTGTGTGAGAGAGAGTGGGAAATTTGATAAAAATAAAAATAATACTCTGATGAAGGTCGGCAAAATCTGTGTACGGAACATTTTATGCATTTTTCCTATTATTATTATCATCATCATTTCAACTCCATCTGATTATTTTAATAATAATAATAATAACGTAAATCCGTATACATTTTGATAAACAGACCGAAACACATGTGTAAGTGATATCGATTAAAAGTGATATCGATAAAATTCATTTTTATCCATCTACATTTCTTTCTTTACTTTTTTTTCCTCATATATATATATATATATATATATATATATATATATATATATATATTTAAATAATGCAGCCATTTTTGGTCTGCGAGTTTTGTCCTTTGTTTTTTCGTATTGCCGGATTATTTTTGTAATATATGGCGAAAATTGGCTGATGTATTTGTCGATGTCATAGATCAAGTACATTCCGCCCTATCGTGGGCCATCTTCAGGGTATTTTGAAACCGTACAACAATGGGCTATTCCATTTTCTATTTATATAGGTTGTGTTTATTATTGTTGTTGTTGTTATTATTAGTGTTATTATTATTATTATTGTCATTATTATTACTTTTACTATTATTATAATTTGTTATAATTAATTGTTTAACAATATATGCCTACAAGAAAAATGCTGCCTAAATACACACACATACACAGATATATATATATATATATATATATATATATATATTATTATTATAATGGAGATTGTGTGTTTTTCTGTCTGTAACCGAAACTATATTACTACTCAAGTCACAATTCCCTTAGTTATTGACATCACATTCTCCATGATTTTATTTTAACATTTTTAATAATTAATAAAATTGTTTTACATTATTAATACTGTTAACCATATCTACATACGAATAACATGCAATTATATTTGTATATACAACAAAATAGCGGTTTACAGTGTGAACGGGAGGCTAATTTGCATATTGATTTAAAAATCGAATTTAATAAATATGTGCTCAGTGTTATTGATTTCTAACTGTTGGTTTTATTTTAATGAATATAAGCAAAAATCTCTTCAATAAATCTTAAATGAAATCCATTAACAAGAAAAAATAACTGTAAGTTTATTCGTACTTCCTCTTTTAACTAAATACTTACATTAGAAAAAATAGCAATGAAAGACGAGAGTGATGGAGGAGTAAGTTTCAGTTGTTCTATGTTTCAAATCTTTTATCTGCATTCTTATTTAGTTTCATTTAATATAATATTTTATTACATTAAAACTTAAATACTTGCACCCGGAGGGTGCATATATTTGCTAGTATATATAATGGAGATTGTGTGTCTGTAACTGAAACTATAGAACTACTCCCAATTCTCTTACTTATTTACGCCACATTCTCCATGATTTTACTTTTGTTTAAACCTCAATTATTAATACAATTGTCTTACATTATTATTCCTGTTGGGCTTTATCTATATACTAATAACCTGTCATTGTATTTATATGTACAACAAAATTACGGTTTACTGTGCGAACAGGAAGGCTAATTTGCATTTTGATATTAAAAAATTGTTTCCAATAAATATGTGCCTGGTATTATTTATTTCTAATTGTTTCGTTTTATTTTAATGAATTAAGCAAATATTTCGGGGATATATCTTAAAAGAAATCCATTAACATGGAAAAATAACTGTAATTCTATTCTTAACTTCCTAATTTAACTAAAAGGTTAAATTAGAAAAAATTAGCAATGAAAGGCGGTTGCTATGGAAGAGTAAGTTTTAATTGTTCTATTTGTCTTATATTGTATTACATTAAAACTTAAATACTTGCACCCTAAAGGTGCATATATTTGCTAGTATATATATATAATATCTAATTGTCACTTTAATCTTTCCGTTGCAATGGCTTCTGTAAATAATCTAAAAGTACTCAATATATCAAAAAATATAGAGCTGTCATGATAATGATAATAATACTAATATTAGTGGAGGAAAATATTTTTGGGTCTACCATGAAACAATGGTAGACCCCAAAATCTTTTCCTCTGCTAATATCATATCTATTATCATTATTATTACAGAAGCAAAAAAAGGTTCAATCGAGGAGACTAGTTTCAAAAAAATTCCTGAAGATTAAAAGTCGATACTAAATATCCTATAAGAGGTTCATTAAACTATTAAATCAAACAAAAATTTTAAAGAAATTACCGTTAAAATATGTGTAATTTGCGATATGAGGTTCTTTCGACCTTATAAGCGACATAGAAACCAATAAGATTGTATTCAAATCCAAAATAATCCAGTGTCTGGTTGTAATAGATAAGTTTTTTTTTTTGTATATAAAAGTAACATGTAGAGAATTCAATTAAATCCAGAACTGACTCCACTGGAATTGGTCACTGTAATATATATTTGACGAGTAATAATAGACGTTTATACAATACCAGGAAGAGTTGTGGAATTGGCACACTTACAGAATTGTTTTTGTTGATTTATTTAAATACGTAAATAAAGTTACAATAGAGAATACGTAAAACATTTCTATTCACTTGATAAATATTCTGGCTTCAGTAAATATTCCATAAACTGGCTTGAATAAATTAAACTTATTCAAGAAAAACAATCCACATTTGTTTTTTCAGTCAAATTTGAGTAAGATTTGGTTCGAATAATATAGAATTGGGATGATTAAAAATGGAAAAATGATAAAATAAATATTATGGGCTGAGACTTTGTCATTTATGTGTACTAGCAAATATATGCACCCTCCGGGTGCAAGTATTTAAATTTTGATGTAATAAAATCTTGTATTAAATTAGAAAGGCTAATGCAACTAAATAAGAACACAGATAAAAAGATTTGAAACAGAGGGTGTATAATAAAAAATGGAACAACTAAAACTTACTCTTCCATCACTCTCGTCTTTCATTGTTATTTTTTCTAATTTAAGCATTTAGTTAAAATAGGAAGTAAAGAATAAAATGACAGTTATTTTTTCTTGTTAATGGATTTCATTTAAGATTCATTGAAGAGATTTTTGCTTATATTCATTAAAATAAAACCAAACAGTTAGAAATCAATAATACTAAGCATATATTTATTAAATTCGATTTTTTAATATTAATATGCAAATTAACCTTCCCGTTCACACTGTAAACCGCTATTTTCTTGTGTATATAAATATAATTGCATGTTGTCAGTATGTAGACATGGTTAAAAGTATTAATAATGTAAAATAATTTTATTAATAATTGAGATTTAAATTTATGGAGAATGTGATGTCAATAACTAAAGGAATTGTAACTTGAGTAGGAATATAGTTTCGGTTACAGACAGAAAAACACACAATCTCCATTATAATAAGATTATGTGGATATTTGTATAGATTCTGTGGACCAAAAACCACACTTAGAAAATTAATTACATTCTATTTTTATTCTTATGAAGGTAAACTTGAGGTTTTGTTGTATATAAGAAATTGTTGCTTATAATACTCGAAAAATACCGAATGAAATCGGAGAAGACTTAATTAGAAAATAATAGAATGTTTAAAAAATATCTCTGAAATTAGAGTCACCAAAAGCATAATTTATCCCTAACAAGAATTATTTGTTTTCCCCTGATTCTGGTTTAAAGATCTTATATATTTTACATCCAGCGGGCATTATAGCATCACTCAAACGAGTGTTCTGCAAAAACAAGTAATTCGTCTAACATCTGCGACTCATCGGAGGTTCCAGCATGATCCTGGGTAATCACAATAATATTTTCGTTCCAACCTCATTATGACTTTATAATGTGTATTATGTGGATATTTGTATAGCTTATGTGGATCAACGACCAATTTAGAACATTAATGACATTCTATTTTTATTGTTATGAAGGGATTTTATAACCAGAGGGGAGATTCTCTTGGATAGGAGAAAATACCGTTTATATTATACGAAAAATATCGAATGAAATCGAACAATAAACGGATGGATAACAAATGTATTTCCCATCGAAGTCGGATGCGGGATTTATTATCAACTCAACCTCGGCATTTTTGTCTCAACTTGGACTTTCCGCACCAGACATGGGGAAATACATAAAAAAGATGCAGGAGAAAGCTCTTACCGCATCAGCGTGGATATGGCAGTCATATATTGTGACATCAAACCGACAAAGTCTGGTGGTATGGTGAGATACTGCTGGGGCGCTCTGTGTTAGTGGTAATGATGCTTCGGCCCCGAAACCGTGCTGAACCCAGAGTCATCATCTGATGAAGGCTTTGTTGGTTGCAATGCTACTGTGTAAATAGTCATTGTATGAAGATTATTATTATGGAAATTATAGAATATTAAAAAATATTCCTAAAACTTGAATCTTGCAATCATAATTTATCCTTACCAAGAATTATATTTTTACTTGTGTTTCTGGTTTGAGCGATGTTATATATATTCTCAAACCAAAGCTCTGCAAACAGAATAAAGTCGACTAACATCTATAACATTCGGCGGTTTCAGCCTGATCCTGGGTAATCGCAATAATATTTTAGCCCCTCACTTGCTTGCGTTATCTATTGTAGTTCCTCTTCCTGTGGTAATTCTCTGATGTGACTCAGGTGAAAACAAAGAATCATTGCTAAGGATGAATCCGCTTATCCTTGCAATTCTCAATTTTCTACCCACAAAAAAGAGTATGTTGAATTAAAAACAAATTCTGATGCAGGGTCGTCCACAAATCGTTTCTTCACTGACTGCAGTCTCGCATAGACCGACTACGTCTCCCAACGCTCCACTCACTTCAGTTATTTATGGGCATATTCCCCAAACATCCGGGCACATCCGTCGAACCTCGCGCCCGTGCAATGCACAATTCTCGTGCATTCGGATGGACGTGAGTAGGCCCCCAACATCCGGGCACCTGAATTGCACCTTGCGTCCATCCAGCGCCTAAATCGTATTTCTTTGCATTCGTGAGGACCGGGTTCGCCTCTGGCAGGCAAGACAGTGTCTTGCTCTTTTTCTAAATGAGTACGGTAATACTCGTTCTCCGTCACAGAGAGTCCTTGATAATGGTTGAATCATATCAGTGTTAATGTGGAAATCGGGGTTTGGTATGTATATTATGAATGCGAATTGTGCCAGACATTCAATCGTTATTAATTACCTGGTGAATAATCAGGCACTTCATGAATACCAATATTTTCAATAATTCTGTCTTTTTATAAAGGGACGAAGAATATTGTGGAGAAATAAACAACTTGACAGTCCAAAAATATAACCGGTTGTCAATAATTAGATAAGACCTTATTTTCCAATATAATTTATTTCTTAATATCATTACTAAAAACTATCTACTTAATTTGTTATCCTGGCAATTTCAAACCTAATTAATAAAAAAACGTAATTTTTGATAAGAAATGAAACGTTGGCGTAATTCATAGAACATTAGAGATGGAGAATTTTTGTTTTCGTTCTTAGATAAGCAAATTTCGTATTGATGAAATCAAAACAATCATTTTGCCTTTCCCAATATTATAATGTTAGATTTATTCGTGTTTGTTTATTAATTTACTTTTACAAATTTTGTGGTCATTTTTCAGTCAAAACACTTAACAGTGGAGATCCTTTGTGTTAAGCAGAGGGTGATCCTTATTGAAGGATCCTTTGGTTGTTCCTCATTGTTACTTTATGTTAGGTAGAATCCTTTGGTTGTGCAAAATCCTTGGTTGCAGATCCGTTCTTCCGTGACGAATATATTCAAATGAACGGTTTTAAAGATTAGCGATTAAGTAGTTAACTAACCACGTATTCGAGCGTGTTGATTGACGGATTGAATCCATGCGCACACGCGGAGTCTATAAGTATAAGTTCAGTACACCATGTATGACAACAAACTCCAACATTTACACACACACACACACACACACACACACACACACATATTTTTTGGGGGAGGTTATGTGCTTAATTGAAGTCATACCTAATTTGAAAATTAAATAGTTATAATCAAAGGAATTAGGCGTGCATATCGATTTAATTCATTTAATTATAACTAATTAATTTTCAAATTCGGTTTGACTTCAATTAAGCACATAATCTCACCAAATATTGTCGGCTATCGCCATCTCAAACAGATTGTTTGTCCACTTCATATATATATATATATATATATATACATATATATATATATATAGTAATAATGAAAATGAATAAAGGGTCTATCATGGTTTCGATCTAAATGATTTTATCAGGACCCTACCTTGTACTTTAGAGTTTAACTAAGTAATGATATCGACTTAGTCAAGTATAATATACAGTCTGGATGAGATCATTTAAGATTATTCGTAAGTCGGAGTTTCGATTAAAAGGATTCAATCAGGACTCTCCTTTATACTTGTCGATGTAATTACTCAGTTAAACTGAGATAAACTCAGATTGCATAACTTAATATCTCTCAAGGTCTTTTTTAATTATCCAAGCCAATTTCAATTTCGATTTGGTTTGGATGTTTTCAATTCTTTCTCTGAAGAAAAATATTTTATTTTATTTGATATTATCATTTTACTCCTTGCTAATTTTTCTATGATTACATTTTCTGGGGGGTACTTGTTCGTGTTGTGATGTGGTCCGGACAGAATCAAATTTTCCTCTCATTTCTTCTCTGTTGACATGCAACACAAAAATATAATAAGAAATAAAGAAAGAAAGATGGAGATTACGAGAAAGATGGAGGGAGGTGGTGAGCGCTCAGAAACGATAACGCTAATCTGTTTCAATCAAACATAATGAAAATATTAAAAAAGGAGAACAATATAGAAAATGAAGGTTTTACCCTTTTTATTTATTGGAATATTTTGCAATGAGTTGGTATCCTTCTGTCTTCTAAGGACGATAGCGTAGTGTCCATTTATTTTTAACTTCATCGGCGCGATTGGCTCTAAGAGGCCAAGTATTTAATGGCAATCTCTGGTGCAGTGACGGCAAACAAACAGTGATGCTTGCTGGAGTTGTTGTTGTCTCTCCTTCCTTATGGCTCTCTTTTCCTTGGCGGCTTCTTTCCTCTCTTTTTCACTCCTTTTCGTCCCTTGTTTGACAAGAAGACGCCAAGCCGCTCGGTTTTCAGCACCATTGGTGTTAATGTGTCATATCTTCATGCCCTACTTATAGGCGTCTTTAAAGCGTCGCAATAGGTCTAAAATAAACATATCAAACGTTGTAACAATTAGATTATCATACTGTGGTATATCAACAGGTCCTACTGTTTATTATCATTATTATTAGTAGTAGTAGTTGTAGCAGTAGCATCATCATCAGCAGTAGTAGTAGTAGTACGTATGTATGTATGTATGTATGTATGTATGCTCATCGGCCTGTTCACAGCTGGGGTCTAGAGGTTTTTGTTAAATTTTGTCTGAGAATAAATCTATTCAAAATCCTTGCAGGAGAAAAAAGTCACCGACGTAGTCTAAATTCTAACTAGACTATCCACTTCGCTTAATCTGTGGTTAGATGCTTTCCCAATATTATCTGTATTGCTTACATCACAATTCCTCGAGTTTCACTTTCAGATGATTGGCAAAAACTTTTTTTTTTTAAATTCTTTCTTTCTTTCACTTTCTTTTACTTCTTTCTATGTTTTACTTTTGTAATTATTTATATGATCTCGTAATTTTTATTGTTGTTCTTTTTTTTAATAACTTTCTTACTTTGTTTACAACTAAGAGATCCGTTCTTCTACCATATGTGACCAGGTCTATATTAATGTCAAACTCTCAGAGTGTCGTGTTTATTTTAGTTTCAAAGACAACTACTTGTTTGTGTTGACTTATTCCTCTTTATATGATGAATATTTTGTGTCTGTCTGTAACTGAAATTACATTACGACCAACATCACAATTCCCGTAGTTACTTACGTTATATACTTAATGGTCGTTAATAATCAGAATTTAATCTTAATTAATATCTTATTTATTAACAATGTCTCTATAAATGTCTAGCTGATATACATCTTTTGACCTATTGACTGCATGTGCTTCAAAAATAAAGGAGACATCTCCACACTGGACGGTAAGCCTCTAAGCCAGTAGAACAGTTCACTTACCTAGGTAGTATTATCTCATCCACAGAAAGCGATGATAATACACGAATAGGAAAGGCATGGGCTGCCACAAACAGACTATCAGTAATATGGAGATCCGATCTCACTGTCAAACTAAAGCAACAATTCTTCCAGGATGTGGTTATATCAGTGCTGCTGTATGGCTGCACCACCTGGACCCTGACAAAGCGCCTCGAGAATGATCTAGATAGTATCTGCACAAGAATGCTGCGAGCACTCCTGAACAAGTCATGGAAGCAGCACCCCACAAAGAAGCAACTATATGGTCACCTGCTCTCCATCTCCAAACCATCCGGGTGAGACGGACTAGACACGCAGGACACTGCTGGAGAAGCGGGGATGAGCTCATAAGCGACGTTCTCCTGTGGAAGCCAACACATGGACATGCTAACGTAGGACGCCCGCTAAGGACCTACATTGACCAACTGTGCGAGGACTCGGGATGCGGCACAGAGGACCTCCCAGGGGCCATGAGTAATAGGGAAGGTTGGCAAAAGATTGTCATGGATATCCGTGCTGCGCGCGCGACATGATGATGATGATGATGATTTAAACGTTTAAATCTTTCTTAGAAATCTGATTGAGATATGCATTATCTTAATACTACCAATGAAAAAGCATTCCTCGTGGGCTTCACTTTTAATAATGAGTAAAGTGGCAGGATTCTTTAAGGAGGTTTATATAATTTCTGTTCAATGTCACTCTGGATTTGTTGTGTCTGTTATTTTGAATCGGAGTTGCTGGCTAGTTGGGTCTGTTGTTGGGCCTTTATTTTCTCCCTTATTTGCAGCTGGAAATGCTTGGGGATTTTCTTGGCATTTACTCTTCCAAGCGTCCGTTTGCAGTTCTTAATAACGAAAAAAAAAATGACATTGTTTTTCTTAGAGGTAATTTTCTCTATTTTAACCCAAGGAAAATTTCTTGCAGAATAGAAACTTATCCTGCATCTGCTATTTTTAAATACTCAGCCCAGACTCTTTCTTCCGTTCGTCTGCTCCGAAAACTTAGTCAAGACTACTAAACATTTCATTCGCTCAGCTACCCATCACTTTGTTGGAACTCCTCGATTAATCAGACATTCACACATCATCCTTATTCTAGTTAATTTCCATAATTAGTGTGGGTTTAGCTCAAAGGGTAGAGCGTCCGCCTAGGAACTACAAGGTTCCTGGTTCAATACCGGTCCTTGTCAACTCGCTCTAACTCAGACGCAAAAACAAACGTGTTGGTCTAGCGCCAATCAAAAGGGGATCGACTCCATTATTGACTCACGGATACCATCATTAGGCCACTCCGACGACTTTACTTTCTTACTTATCTACACGTTTAACACAGTTTTTTTTTCTATTATTACAGGTTTAATTATTTTATAAATGACCATTTCTCTTTTTATGTGTCCTCTCCGCTGTTATGGTGTTGGACATTTATTTAGGAGACAGGCTATCTAGATCACCGGCTATCAGCATCCTTTAGAGGGCAAACTTCCGGCTTCACCGAGCAGCAGCAGTCCCTTAGGGTCACGCTGGCAAACCTATGAAAGCACGCACACAGCCGTACATACCCTTGTCTCCTTTGAACCTTTGCTAGGCAACAAAGTGGGTCTCTGTCGCTCCTTGCGAAAGACAAGGATTTTGATACACCCGTGACGTCTAAATTCTCTGCCTACCGACCCGCAAAGCTAGTACCCATTATCACACACCCTTGACGGTAGATAGATCTGCTACGTTCGCCATAGGAGTTTAGATGCCATCGGCAAACAACTTGCTACTCATCAACCTTCGGATTAAAGCCTAAAAAATCTCCGTTAAAAGAAAAATAGTTATCCAAGACAATTCTTCAGCAGGAAGAACTCTTATAAAACAAACTCTAAACAAACTCTAACATTAGCTACAAACTTGGCTTCACTAATTATCTAATTGCCAGTAGCCTTTTATCTGACGTAAACTAATTGAAGATTGAACTCTCACTAACCACTTGTTTGAACTTACCGTTTCATCGTATATATGTATTGTGTACATTTAACGTATTATCTGCGTTATTCGGACTATTGTCCCCATCTTCATTGTTACTTGTACAACGTTTCGGTCGATATGCCCTCCGGCCTTCTTCAGGTATTTCTTCTCGGACTCCGGAACCTTCTCGGACTCGGGAAGAGTCCGAGAAGAAATACCTTAAGAAGACCGGAGGGCATATCGGCCGAAACGTTGTACAAGTAACAATGAAGATGGGGATAATAGTCCGAATAACGCAAATAATACTAATCATAGCCTCATCTCAAACATTCAGAGAAATACATTTAACGTATATTAAACATTTTAGTAGCATATATATTGTGCCGTTGTATACTTGTCCTTGAACCTTACCGCCTATCTTTCTCTCTGCTACAATTACTCATGAATTAATTCCCTAAACACCATAAGGGTCTATTTCTATTTTACTTTAATTTCTTTACTGTGTCCTATAGGGCCAGGTTAGCTCAGTCGGTAGAGCGTTCGGCTAGAAACCACATGGTTTCTGGTTCGATTCCGGTCCTCGCCAACTCAGCGTATGAGTAGCACAGGGATCTGTGCGGTAAAGTAATGAGCTGATGGTAGGTGTGGCGCTCCACCTCAGATGCAAAAAAAAACAATCTCCTTGGTCTAGCGCTAGTGAAAAGGGGATAAACTCCCTCGCTGATTGGCTGATACCGACTTTAGGCCGCCCCGACGACTTTAATTTATTTACTGTGTCCTTTGTATGTTGTATACATTATATGCTTAATATTCCATCCGTGAATTGTTGTATTTGTTTGTTTGTTTTGTTTTACGGCATATCAACCTCAGTGGGTCATTTAATGTCGATAAAGTTTTGAAATAAATCAATTCTTAATGGATAATACAATTTTTCTTATAAATACATTTTTCTATTTAACCCATAGATGGGACCCTAACAGGTACTACTACTCCGGATCACAGTGGACCAGGGAGCAATGGTGATGAAGGGGTGCTCCACATTCCCCAAACCTCCAAAACTGGAACCTCACCATCAGATAGAGTTTAACGTCATTTCCAGGACATGGAGACCCGCAGCCACCGCCTTCTAGCACCCATACGATAAAACGGGGTTGGGGCTTACCATAAGGGCAATAGAGTTGGGAACCGTGAATTGTTGTATTTGTTTTTCGTAATATTTATAATAAAATGTTGTTATTTTATGTATAACCAGTTTTCTTATTCTTTTCATTTTCATCCTTTTTTTTTTTTACTCTTGTATATGCTCAATTGCTGCCGTCCTCATCAACAGGGAAAAAAGTTCGTCTTTATTTTCTGTCTACTGACTGATTAGATTAATGATATCTTATTGTATTATCCTTATTGTTATTTCATAATTTAATCTCCCCAATAATTTTCATTCATTTTTTTTCTTCATTATCAATACTGATATTATTAAAAGAGAACATTTATTATTATTATTATTATTATTATTATTATTATCATTATTATTATTATTATTATTATTATTATTATTATTATTATTTATTATCGTATAGATTTATAAATAAAGAGAGTGTGTAAAGTAGCATTGATATGCGCCTGGAGCGGCAAGCGAATCGGAGGCCATGAGGACAAACGGCAACAATTAGGAAGTTAATTGAAAAATATCGATTGTAACAAAAGTTGGAATCTAACGCTGGCCGAAGCCGGTTACTATAAAACTACTTAAGTGTCTATCGGTGTTAGATTCAACATGAACGTGTCAGCTAATGGAATGGAAGTAATTAGATTTAAACCAAAAAAAAAAAAGACGAAATATAAAATAAAAGAAAATAACGATAAAAGAGAAAAAAAGAAAAGAAAAACTAAATGCAAGACGTTGGAATAGGGCAGCCGAGCGTATTTTGCAGAGACATAAAGAATGAAAGAAGGGAAGCGAAAAACACAGTGGAAAGGTTGACAATAATTTAACGAGTAAAAAGGGAGAAAGATGGCGGTGAGCAGGTAGGAGTTGTAGAGTTTGAATAATGTTGAATGGGGTAGGAGTTAACAAAGGGGATTATTATTAAGGATTGAATATAAAAGAAGAAAAACAAGGGAGGAAGAAGATGAGCGTGGAAGATAGCTAACAGAGAGAGAAAGAGAGAGAGAGAGAGAGAGAGAGTAAGGCATACATGCATACATACAGACAGACAGACAGAGAGAAGGGTAGCAGATTAATAAAGTAAGAGGAAAGCAGAGGGTGGAATCTAGGAGAATAGACCAAGGAAATAAGGAGGCAGGGGGAGTGAAGGATAGATAACATAAAGAGATTGAGAGAGGAGAGAGGGGGAGAGGGAAAGCGTGATACACACAGACAGAGAGATAGATAGACTGACAGACAAATAGAGATAGAAAGACATATAGAGTGGGATAGTAGATAATAAGAAATAAGAAGTAATAAGAAAGGAAAGAGGGAAGCCTAGATAACAAAGAGAGAGAGACAGACAGACAGACAGACAGAGACAGAGAGACAGAGAGGGGGATAAACAGATAAAGGGAGTAGGGGAAATGGAGAGAGTGAAGGATAGCTAACAGAGAGAGAGAGACAGAGACAGGGATAGAAACAGAACAGATAGAGAAAGAGTAAGATGGACATCTGTTCTATAAGTGAATGAGAAGAAAGGAGAGAGTGGGGCCAATATGAGAGAAAAAGAGCAGATGAATACACAAAGCGAGTAAAAAGAAAAGAGAGTGAATGATAGATAGAGAGAGAGAGAGAGAGAGAGAGAGAGAGAGAGAGAGAGAGAGAGAGAGAGAGAGAGAGAGAGTTGTGTGTGTATACATAAGATATAGAAAATGAAGCAAAGCAATTTAGAAATTTGAAAAAGAAAGTGAGAAAGATGATCGAAGAAAGAAAGAAAGAATTAAGACAAGAAGAAGTTGGATGCAGAATGATAGAAAGATAGCGAAAAAAAAAGGGTTTATTATTAACGAATAAAAAAGAAAAAAAGAAAATAAAGGTAAGATATAGAAAAGATATAAAAACTGACAAGCAATTAAA
>CM042139.1:6899495-6909495 GCA_023376005.1 Doryteuthis pealeii | reverse complement strand
TTAAAATATACATAAATACTTACACACCAACTGTCCTTTATATATGTACAGATTTGATATGCGTACAAAGACATTTTCCGATTTTTTAAAGATTTTTGTAATTTCCTTTAAAAATAGTCTCCAATATTTCTATTCTGAACTCCGTAATTATTCTAGATGCAAATCAGTCGGTTTTGTGTAATTAAGCCGCCATTTTAATATATCGAATTCAAACTGTATAAATGTGAATAATTAAATGTCTAACTCTTCTGTCAATTTATTTTTCTTCCAGCTTACTACTAATTAAATCATCTTGCAATAATTTGCATCTCATCAGATATACAAAGTTTCAAATTTAATGCATCCAATTCTTTTCGTCATTGTGTTTATTAGGATTCAGAAAACGAATATATTGCCTCACTCGTCGCACTTTAGTTGAATACCTATCATACTTATATGTCAAATTAGTCTTGACTAGTTTTTACTTTTCAAATGTGAGCATTACCATGAAAACAAATTAACTCTTCATTCCACGTGGTATATGCAATGGTGTCATTATAAAATAAGAGTCGGTCTGAGAAGCTCTGGGGTGTAATGAGAATGTTTTGCATATCAGGAGTTTGCAAGATCGTTTGAAAGTTTACTGAGTTACTTGGCAGGTCCTGAGCCAAAAAAAAAGTAATCAAAAGTTCAACTCCTATCAATAGTAAATAATTACCTATCTCCTGTATACATTTGCTGGGTGAATAACTTAGTAGATATTATGTACAGGACCAAGCAATCAAAGGTCCGACTTCTATCAATTGTAAATAATTACGTACGACCTGAATACGTTTGCTTCTACAATTACGTAGAAGATGTTAGGACCAAGAATCAAAGGTCCAAATTCTACCAATCGTAAAAAATTACCTACCCCCTGGATGCGTTTACTTCTTGAATTACTTAGAAGATCTTAGGAACAAACAATAAAAGGTCAGAGTTCTACAAATCGTAAATAATTACCTACCACCTTTATACGTTTGCTTGTTGAATTACTTTGTAGTTCCTAGATCCAGGACCATCTAATCAGAAGTCCGACTTCTACCAATCGTAAATAATTACCTAGCCCTTTATGCGTTTTGCTTGTTGAATTCTTAGTAGTTCCTAGGTCCAAGACCATCTAATCAAAGGCCCGACTCCTTCCAATCGTAAATAATTAGCTAACCCGTTTATACGTTTGCTTGTTGAATTAATCAGTAGTTCCTAGATCCAGGACCATCTAATCACAGTCCGACTCCTACAAATCGTAAATAATTACATGCCCCCTTTATACGTTTGCTTGTTGAATTACTTAGTAGTTCCTAGGTTCAGGACCATCTAATCACAGCTACGACTCCTACCAATCGTAAATAATTACCTACCCCGTTTATACGTTTACTTCTAATATTACATAGTAGTTCCTAGGTCCAGGACATCCAATCAAAGGTCCGACTCCTACCAATCGTAAATAATTACCTACCCGCTTTATACGTTTGTTCTAATATTACTTAGTAGTTCCTAGGTCCAGGACAATCTAATCAAAAGTCCGACTCCTTCCAATCGTAAATAATTACCTACCCCCTTTATACGTTTGCTTGTTGAATTACTCAGTAGTTCCTAGGTCCAGGACCAAGCAATCAAAGGTCCGACTCCGAATCGTAAATAATTACCTACCCCTTTAATACGTTTGCTTGTTAAATTATTAGTAGTTCCTAGGTCCAGGATCATCTAATCAAAAGTCCGACTCCGACAATCGTAAATAATTACCTACCCACTTTATACGTTTGCTTGTTGAATTACTCAGTAGTTCCTAGGTCCAGGACCAAGCAATCAAAGGTCCGACTCCTACCAATCGTAAATAATTACCTACCCCCTTTATACGTTTGCTTGTTGAATTACTTAGTAGTTCCTAGGTCCAGGACCATCTAATTAAAGGTCCGACTCCTTCCAATCGTAAATAATTACCTATCCCCTTCATACGTTTGCTTGTTGAATATTATAGGTTCCTAGGTCCAGGACCATCTAATCAAAGGTCCGACTCCGACCAATCGTAAATAATTACCTACCCCTTTATACGTTTGCCTGTTGAATTACTCAGTAGTTCCTAGATCCAGGACCATCTAATCAAAGGTCCGACTCCTTCCAATCGTAAATAATTACCTAACTGCTTTATACGTTTGCTTGTTGAATTACTTAGTAGTTCCTAGGTCCAGGACCATCTAATGAAAGGTCCGACTCCGACAATCGTAAATAATTACCTACCCCTTTATACGTTTGCTTGTTGAATTACTTAGTAGTTCCTAGGTCCAGGACCATCTAAATAAAGGTCGACTACTACCAATCGTAAATAATTACCTACCCACTTTATACGTTTGCTTGTTGAATTACTTAGTAGTCCTAGGTCCAGGACCAAGCAATCAAAGGTCCGACTCCTACCAATCGTAAATAATTACCTACCCCCTATACGTTTGCTTGTTGATTACTTAGTAGTTCCTAGGTCCAGGACCATCTAATTAAAGGTCCGACTCTCCAAGCGTAAATAATTACCTACCCCCTTTATACGTTTTGCTTGTTGAATTTTAGTAGTTCCTAGGTCCAGGACCATCTAATAAAGTCCGACTACTACCAATCGTAAATAATTACCTACCCCCTTTAACGTTTGCTTGTTGAATTACTTAGTAGTTCCTAGGTCCAGGACCATCTAATTAAAGGTCCGACTCCTTCCAAGCGTAAATATTACTACCCCCTTTATACGTTTGCTTGTTGAATTACTTAGTAGTTCCTAGTCCAGGACATCTAATAAAGGTCCGACTCCTACCAATCGTAAATAATTACCTACCCTTTATACGTTTGCTTGTTGAATTACTTAGTAGTTCCTAGGTTCAGGAGAATCTAATTCCGACTCCGACCAATCGTAAATAATTACCTACCCACTTTATACGTTTGCTTGTTGAATTACTTAGTAGTTCCTAGGTCCAGGACCATCTAATCAAGGTCCGACTCCGACCAATCGTAAATAATTACCTACCCCTTTATACGTTTGCTTGTTGAATTACTTAGTAGTTCCTAGGTCCAGGACCAAGCAATCAAAGGTCCGACTCCTTCCAATCGTAATAATTACCTACCCCCTTTATACGTTTGCTTGTTGAATTACTTAGTAGTTCCTAGGACCAGGATCATCTAATCAAAGGTCCGACTCCGAACAATCGTAAATAATTACCTACCCAATTTATACGTTTGCTTGTTGAATTACTTAGCAGTTCCTAGGTCCAGGACCATCTAATCAAAGGCCCGACTCCGACCAATCGTAAATAATTACCTATCCCCTTTATACGTTTGCTTGTTGAATTACTTAGTAGTTCCTAGGTCCAGGACCATCTAATCAAAGGTCAGACTCTTCCAATCGTAAATAATTACCTACCCCCTTTATACGTTTGCTTGTTGAATTACTCAGTAATTCCTAGGTCAGGACCATCTAATCAAAGGTCCGACTCCGACCAATCGTAAATAATTACCTACCCCTTTATACGTTTGCTTGTTGAATTACTCAGTAGTTCCTTGGTCCATGACAAGCAATCAAGGTCCGACTCCTTCCAATCGTAAATAATTACCTACCCCTTTATACGTTTGCTTGTTGAATTACTTAGCAGTTCCTAGGTCCAGGACCATCTAATCAAAGGTTCGACTCCGACCAATCGTAAATAATTACCTACCCCCTTTATACGTTTGCTTGTTGAATTACTTAGTAGTTCCTAGGTCCAGGACCATCTAATCAAAGGTCCGACTCCTATCAATCGTAAATAATTACCTACCCCCTTTATACGTTTGCTTGTTGAATTACTTAGTAGTTCCTAGGTCCAGGACCATCTAATTAAAGTTCCGACTCCGACCAATCGTAAATAATTACCTACCCCCTTTATACGTTTGCTTGTTGAATTACTTAGTAGTTCCTAGGTCCAGGACCAAGCAATCAAAGGTCCGACTCCTTCCAATCGTAAATAATTACCTACCCCCTTTATACGTTGCTTGTTGAATTACTTAGTAGTTTCCTAGTTCCAGGATCATCTAATCAAAGGTCCGACTCCGACCAATCGTAAATAATTACCTACCCACTTTATACGTTTGCTTGTTGAATTACTTAGTAGTTCCTAGGTTCAGGACCAAGCAATCAAAGGTCCGACTCCTACCAATCGTAAATAATTACCTACCCTTTATACGTTTGCTTGTTGAATTACTTATAGGTTCCTAGGTCCAGACCATCTAATCAAAGGTCGACTCCGACCAATCGGAAATAATTACCTACCCACTTTATACGTTTGCTTTTTGAATTACTTAGTAGTTCCTAGGTCCAGGACCATCTAATCAAAGGTCTGACTCCGACCAATCGTAAATAATTACCTACCCACTTTATACGTTTAATTGTTGAATTACTTAGTAGTTCCTAGGTCTAGGACCAAGCAATCAAAGGTCCGACTCCGACCAATCGTAAATCATTACCTACCCTCTTTATACGTTTGCTTGTTGAATTACTTAGTAGTTCCTAGGTCCAGGACCATCTAATCAAAGGTCCGACTCTGACCAATCGTAAATAATTACCTACCCCCTTTATACGTTTGCTTGTTGAATTACTTAGTAGTTCCTAGGTCCAGGACCAAGCAATCAAAGGTCCGACTCCTACCAATCGTAAATAATTACCTACCCCTTTTATACATTTGTTTGTTGAATTACTTAGTAGTTCCTAGGTCCAGGACCATCTAATCAAAGGTCCGACTCCGACCAATCGTAAATAATTACCTACCCTCTTTATACGTTTGCTTGTTGAATTACTTAGTAGTTCCTAGGTCTCGGATAATCTAATCAAAGGTCCGACTCCGTCCAATCGTAGATAATTACCTACCCACTTTATACGTTTGCTTGTTGAATTACTCAGTAGTTCCTAGGTCCAGGACCAAGCAATCAAAGGTCCGACTCCTACCAATCGTAAATAATTACCTACCCCTTTTATACATTAGCTTGTTGAATTACTTAGTAGTTCCTAGGTCCAGGACCATATAATTAAAGGTCCGACTCCTTCCAATCAGTAAATAATTACCTATCCCCTTTATACGTTTGCTTGTTGAATTACTTAGTAGTTCCTAGGTCCAGGACCATCTAATCAAACGTCCAACTCTGACCAATCGTAAATAATTACCTACCCCCTTTATACGTTTGCTTGTTGAATTACTTAGTAGTTCCTAGGTCCAGGACCATCTAATCAAAGTTCCGACTCCGACCAATCGTAAATAATTACCTACCCCCTTTATACGTTTGCTTGTTGAATTACTTAGTAGTTCCTAGGTCCAGGACCATCTAATCAAAGGTCCGACTCCGACCAATCGTAAATAATTACCTACCCCCTTTATAACTTTGCTTGTTGAATTACTTAGTAGTTCCTAGGTCCAGGACCAAGCAATCAAAGGTCCGACTCCTTCCAATCGTAAATAATTACCTACCCTTTATACGTTTGTTTGTTGAATTACTTAGTGTTCCTGGTCTAGCAATCATAATCAAAGGTCCGATCCGACATCGTAATATTACCTCCCTTTATACGTTTGCTTGTTGAATTACTTAGTAGTTCCAGGTCCGACCAGCAATCAAATGTCCGACTCCTTCCAATCGTAAATAATTACTACCCCCTTTATACGTTTGCTTGTTGAATTACTTAGTAGTTCCTAGGTCCAGGATCATCTAATCAAAGGTCGACTCCGAACAATCGTAAATAAATTACCTACCCCCTTTATACGTTTGCTTGTTGAATTACTCAGTAGTTCCTAGGTCAGGACCACTAATCAAGGTCCGACTCGACCAATCTTAAATAATTACCTCCCCGTTATACGTTTGCTTGTTTATTACTTAGTAGTTCCTAGGTCCAGGATCATCTAATCAAAGGTCCGACTCCGAACAATCGTAAATAATTACCTACCCCCTTTAACGTTTGCTTGTTGAATTACTCAGTAGTTAGGTCCATGACCATCTAATCAAAGGTGACAATCGTATATTACCTAACCCCTTTATACGTTTGCTTGTTGATTACTTGTAGTTCCTAGGTCCAGGACCAAGCATCAAAGGTCGACTCCGACCAATCGTAAATAATTTACCTACCCCCTTTATACGTTTGCTTGTTGAATTACTTAGTAGTTCTAGGTCCAGGACCAAGCAATCAAAGGTCCGACTCCTAATCGTAAATAATTACCTACCCTTTATATCCATTTGCTTGTGAATTACTTTAGGTTCCTAGGTCCAGGACCATCTAATCAAAGGTCCAACTGCCAATCTGTAAATAATTCCGTCCCCTTTATACGTTTGCTTGTTGAATTACTTAGTAGTTCCTAGGTCCAGGACCATCTAATCAAAGGTCAGACTCCGACCAATCGTAAATAATTACCTACCCCCTTTATACTTTGCTTGTGAATTACTTAGTAGTTCCTAGGTCCAGGATCATCTAATCAAAGGTCCGACTCCGAACAATCGTAAATAATTACCTACCACTTTATATGTTTGCTTGTTGATTACTCAGTAGTTCTAGGTCCAGCACCATCTAATCAAGGTCAGACTCCGACCAATCGTAAATAATTACCAACCCCCTTTATACGTTTGCTTGTTGAATTACTTAGTAGTTCCTAGGTCCAGGACCATCTAATCAAAAGGTCAGACTCCGACGCAATCGTAAATAATTACCTACCACCTTTTACGTTTGCTTGTTGAATTACTCAGTAGTTCCTAGGTCCAGGACAAGCAATCAAAGGTCGACTCCTTCCAATCGTAATATTACCTACCCCTTATACGTTTGTTGTTTGAATTACTTAGTAGTTCCTAGGTCCAGGATCATCTAATCAAAGGTCGACTCCGAACAATCGTAATAATTACCTACCCACTTTATACGTTTGCTTGTTGAATTACTCAGTAGTTCCTAGGTCCAGACCATCTAATCAAAGGTCCGACTCCGACCAAATCGTAAATAATTACCTACCCCCTTTATACGTTTTGCTTGTTTGAATTACTTTAGTTCTATTCCAGGAACCAAGCAATCAAAGGGTTCCGACTCCTTCAATCGTAAATAATTACCCTAACGACCCTTTAAGCGTTTGCTTGTTGAATTACTTAGTAGTTCCTAGGTCCAGGATCATCTAATCAAGGTCCGCTCCGAACATTGTAAATAATTACCTACCCCCTTTATACGTTTTCTTGTTGATTACTTAGTAGTTCCTAGGTCCAGGACCTCAATCAAAGGTCCGACTCCGACCAATCGTAAATAATTACCTACCCCCTTTATACGTTTCTTGTTGAATTACTTAGTAGTTTCCATAAGGTCCAGGGACCAAGCAATCAAAGGTCGAGCGACAATCGTAATATTCCTACCCCCTTTATACGTTTGGGCCTTGTTGAATTGACTGTAGTAGTTGCTAGGTAAATTATTTACGATTGGTCGGAGTCGGACTTTGATTGCTTGGTCCTGGACCTAAGAACTACTAAGTATATATTCACAAGAAACGTATAAGGGGTAGGTAATTATTTCACGATTGGTCGGAGTGAGCTTTGATTAGATGGTCCTGGACTAGACTACTAAGTAATTCACAAGCAATGTATAAAGGGGGTAGGTAATTTTTACAATTGTTCGGAGTCGCCTTGATTAGGGATGTCCTGGACCTAGGAACTATAGTAATTCAACAAGCAAACGTATAAAGGGGGTTAGGTAATTATTTACGATTGGAAGGAGTCGGACCTTTGATTGCTGGCCTGGACCTAGGAACTACTAAGTAATTCAACAAGCAAACTTTAAAGGGGGTAGGTAATTATTTACGATTGGTCGGAGTCGGACCTTTGATTAGATGGTCCGGACCTAGGAAACTACTGGTATTCAACAAGCAAACGTATAAAGGGGTAGGTAATTATTTACGATTGTTCGGAGTCGGACCTTTGATAAGATGATCCTGGACCTAGGAATACTAGTAATTTCAACAAGCAAACGTATAAAGGGGTAGGTAATTATTACGATTTGGAAGGAGTCGGACTTTGATTGCTTGGTCCTGGACCTAGGAACTACTAGGAGTAATCAAACAAGCCAAACGTATAAAGTGTAGGTAATTATTTACGATTGGTCGGAGTCGGACCTTTGATTAGATGGTCCTGGACCTAGGAAACTACTAAGTAATTCAACAGCAAAACGTATAAAGGGGGTAGGTAATTATTTAGATTGGTCGGAGTCTGACCTTTGATTAGATGGTGCTGGACCTAGGAACTACTGAGTAATTCAACAAGCAAACTATAAAGTTGGTAGGTAATTATTTACGATTGTTCGAGTCGGACCTTTGATTAGATGATCCTGACCTAGGAACTACTAAGTAATTCAACAAGCAAAACCGTAAAAGGGGGTAGGTATTATTTACGATTGGTCGGAGTCGACCTTTGATTAGATGGTCGCTGGAGCCTAGGAACTACTAAGTAATTCACAAGCAAACGTATAAAGGGGTAGGTAATTATTTACGATTGGTCGGATTGGACCTTTGATTAGATGGTCCTGGACCTAGAACTATAAGTAATTCAACAAGCAAACGATAAAAGGTAGGTAATTATTTACGATTGGTCGGAGTCGGACCTTTGATTCTTGGTCCTGGACCTAGGAACTAACTAAGTAATTTCAACAAGCAAACGTATAAAAGGGGGTAGGTAATTAATATTTACGGATTGGTCGGAGTCGACCTTTGATTGCTTGGTCCTGACTAGGAACTACTAAGTAATTCAAAGCAAGCAAACGTATAAAGGGGGTGGTAATTATTTACGATTGTCAGGAGTTGGACCTTTGATTAGTGGTCCAATGGACCTAGGAACTACTGAGTAATTCAACAAGCCAAACGTATAAAGGGGGTAGGTAATTATTTACGATTGTTCGGAGTCGGACCTTTGATTAGATGATCCTGGACCTAGGAACTACTAAGTAATTCAACAAGCAAACGTATAAACGGGGTAGGTAATTATTTACGATTGGTCGAGTCGGACCTTTGATTAGATGGTCCTGGACCTAGGAACTACTGAGTAATTCAACAAGCAAACGTATAAAGGGGGTAGGTAATTAATTTACGATTGGTCGGAGTCGGACCTTTGATTAGATGGTCCTGGACCTAGAACTACTAAGTAATTCAACAAGCAAACGTATAAAGGGGTAGTAATTATTTACGATTGGAAGGAGTCGGACATTTGATTGCTTGGTCCTGGACCTAGGAACTACTAAGTAATTCAACAGAAACGTATAAAGGGGTAGGTATTATTTAACGATTTGTTCGGAATCGCCCTTTGATTAGATGATCTAAGACCTAGGAACTTACTAAGTAATTCAACAACAAACGTATAAAGGGGTAGGTAATTATTTACGATTGGAAGGAGTCGGAACTTTGATTGAATGGTCCTGGACCTAGGAAGCTACTAAGTAATTCAACAAGCAAACGTATAGGGGTGAGGTAATTCAATTTACGATTGGCGGAGTTTCGGACTTTGAATTAGATGGTCCTGGAAACCTAGGAACTACTAAGTAATTCAACAGCAAACGTATAAAGGGGTAGGTAATTATTTTACGATTGGTCGAGTCGGAACTTTGATTAAGGATGGTCCTGGACCTAGGAACTACTAAGTAATTCAACAAGCAAACGTATAGGGGTAGGTAATTATTTACGATTGGTCAGAGATTGGACGTTTTGTTGAGAATTGGTCCGGACTCTGGACTACAAGTAATTCAACAGCAAACGTATAGGGGTAACGGTAATTATTTATCCTGATGAAAGGAGTCGGAACCTTTAATTATATGGTCCTGGCCTAGGAACATCTAAGTAATCACAAGGCTAAATGTAAAAAGGGGTTAGGTAATTATTTACGATTGGTAGGAGTGCCGGAATTGATTGCCCTTAGTCTGGACGCATACGAACGAGTAAGTCAACAAGCAAACGCTATAAGTGGTAGGGTAATTATCTCA
>CM042139.1:6879343-6890464 GCA_023376005.1 Doryteuthis pealeii | reverse complement strand
GCGTGGACCTAGGAACTACTAGTAATTTCAACAAGCGAAACGTAAAATGGGTTAAGGTAATTATTTACGATTGTTCGGAGTCGGACCATTTGTTAGATGTCCTGGACCTAGGGAACTACTAAGAATTTACAAAGCAAACGTAAAAGGGGTAGAGGTAATTATTTACGATTGGTGAGGAGTCTGAACATTTTGATTAGATGGTCCTGGACCTAGAACTATAAGTAATTCAAAAAGCAAACGTATATACAGCGGGTAGGTAAATTTAGATTGGTAGTCGACGTTAATGCCTTGGTGAACTAGAAGTAATTTAAAGCCCTATAGGGTAGTACGATGTAAGACTTTGATTAGATGGTCCTGGATCTAGGAACCTACTAAGTTAATTCATACAAGCAAATGGATAAAAGGGGTAGGTAACTTATTTACGAGTTGGTAGGAGTCGGACCTTTGAATTGCTTGGTCCTGGACCTTAGGAACTACTAAGATAATTCACAAGCAAACGTATAAAAAGGGGGTAGGTAATTATTTACGATTCTGGTGGAAGTCGGACTTTTTGCATTGCTTGGTCCTCGACCTCGAACACTATAAGTAATAACAAGCAAAACGTATATAGAGGGGTATGAATTATTAACATTGTAGGAGTTGCGGACCTTTTTTTGGTCCTGGACTAGGAACTTACTAAGTAATTCAAGAAAAGCAAACGTATTAAAGGGTAGGTAATATTTAGATTGGTCGGAGTCTGGACCTTTGATTAGTTGGTCCTTGGACCTAGGAATACTAAGTAAGTTCAAAACAAACGTATAAAGGGGGGTAGGTAATTATTTAGATTGGTTCGAGTTCGGACCTTTGATTAGATGGTCCTGGACCTTGAACTACTAAGTAATTCAACAAGCAAACGTATAAAGTGGGTAGGTAATTCATTTACGATTGTCGGAGTCGAGACCTTTGATTTAGAGATCCTGACTTAACTACTAATAAATTCAACAAGCAACGTATAAAAGGTGTAGGTAATTATCTTTAACGTTGAAGCGAGATCGGACCATTTGAGGCTTAGAGTCCTGAACTAGGAACTACCTAAGTAATCTCCAACCAGCAACGTATAAAGGGGGTAGGTAATTATTTAGATTGGTCAGGAGTCGACCTTTGATTAGATGGTCCCTGGACCTAGGAACTTACTAGTAATTCAAACAAGCAAACGTATTAAAGTGGGGTAGGTAATTATTTACGATTGGTCGGAGTGACTTTTGATTGATTTGATCCTGGCACCTAGGAATACTACAGTAATTCAACAAGCAAACGTTATAAAGGGGGTGGTATTATTTACGATTGGTCGAGGTCTGCAGCTTTGATTAGATGGTCGGACCTAGGAACTACAGTAATTTCAACAAGCAACTATAAACGGGGTAGGTAAAATATTTACGATTGTTCGAGTTCGGACTTTGATTAGATGGTCTGGACCTAGTAAACTACTAAGTAATTCAACAAGACAACGTATTAAAGGGGGTAGGTAATTATTACGATTGCGTCGAGTTGGACCTTTGATAGATCCTGATGTGAAAACTACTAAGTAATTTCACAAGCAAATGGATATAAGGGGGTAGTGTAATTATTTATCGATTGGGTAGGAGTCGTGACCTTTGATTAGCTGCGTCCTGGACCTGGGAACTCACTGAGTATTTACAACAAGGCAAACGTATAAAGTGGTAGGGTAATTATTTACGATTTGGTCCGGAGTCGGACTTTGATTTGATGTCCTGGACTGGACACTAAGTAATTCAACAAGCAAACATATAAAGTGGGTTATGGTATTATTTACGCAACATTGGTTCGGAGTCGACCTTTGATTAGATGGTCCTGGACCTAGGAACTACTACAGTAATCTAACAAGCAAACGTATAGAAGTGGGTAAGGGTAATATTTACGATTGTTGAAGGAGTCGCAGACTTTGATTGCTTGGTCTGGACCTAGAACTACTAGTAATTCAACAAGCAAACATATAAAGGGGGTTAGGTAATTATTTACGATTGGTCGGAGTCGGACTTTGATTAGCATGGTCCTGGATAGGACACTACTAATAATTCAACAAGCAAAAGTATAAAGGGGGTAGCGTAATTATTTACGATTGTGTCGGGAGTCGACTTTGATTAGATTGATCCTG
Organism: Doryteuthis pealeii; assembly: GCA_023376005.1. Taxonomy (NCBI): domain Eukaryota; kingdom Metazoa; phylum Mollusca; class Cephalopoda; order Myopsida; family Loliginidae; genus Doryteuthis; species Doryteuthis pealeii. Next base: position 6,888,309 of record CM042139.1, on the reverse strand, counting down.
GACCTAGGAACTACTAGATAATTCAAACAAGCAAACGTATAAAAGGGGTAGGTATATTATTTACGATTGGAACGGGGTCGGACCTTTGATTAGCTTGGTTCCTGGACCTAGGAATACTGAGTAATTCAACAAGCAAACGTTATTATAAGTGGGGTAGGTAATTATTTACGATTGTCGGAGTCTGACTCTTGATTAGATGGTCCTGGACCTAGGAAATACTAAGTAATTCAACAAGCAAAACGTATTAAGGGGTTAGGTAATTATTTACGATTGGAAAGTCGAGTCTGACCTTTGTTGATTGGTGCTGGACCTAGGAACTCTGAAGTAATTCCAACAAGCAAAAAACTATAAAGTGTGTAGGGTAATTATTTACGATTGTTCGGAGTCGGAATTTGATTAGATGATCCTCGGACACTAGGAACTACTAAGTAAATTCAACAAGCAAACGTATAAAGGGGTAGGTAATTATTTACGATTTGTCGGAGTCGACCTTTGATTTAGCATTGGTCCTGGACCTAGGGAAACTACTGAGTAATTTCACAAGCAAACGTATAAAGGGTAGGTAATTATTTACGATATGGTCGGAGTTGGACCTTTGATTAGATGTTCTGGACCTAGGAACCTATAGTTAATTCCAACAAGGCAAATCGGTAAAAGGGGTAGGTAATTATTCTACGGATTTTCGGAGTCTGGACCTTTGAATTAGATGAGTCTGACCTAGGACTATACTAAGTAATTCAACAAGCAAACGTATAAAGTGGGTAGGGTAATTATTACGATTGTTCGGTAGTCGACCTTTGATTCAGATGACCTGCGCTAGGAACTACTAAGTAATTCAACAAGCAAAACGTATAAAGGGGTACGGGTAATTATTTACGATGGTCGGAGTCGGAACCTTTGAATAGATGGTCCTGACCTAGGAACATACTAGTAATTCAACAAGCAAAGTATAAAGAGGGTAAGGTAATTATTTACAATTGTTCGGAGTCGACCTTTGATTAGATGATCTGGACCTTAGGAATACTAAGTAATTCAACAAGCAAACGTATAAAGGGTAGGTAATTATTTACGATTGGTAGCGAGTCGGACCTTGATTGGTCAATAGTAACTACTAAGTAATTCAACAACAAACTAAAAGGTGGGTAGGTAATGTATTTACGATTCGGCGATCAGACTTTGATTAGATGCGTCCTGGACCTAGGAACTACTGAGTAATTCAACAAGCAAACGTATAAAGGGGTAAGGTAATTTATTTACGATTGTTCGGAGTCGGAACCTTTTGATTAAGATGATCCTGGACCTAGGAACTACTAAGTAATTCCAAACAAGCAAACGTATAATGGGGGTAGGTAATTATTACGATTGGGGAGTCGGACTTTGATTGCTTGGGTCCTGGGACCTAGGAACTACTGAGTAATTCAACAAGCAAACGTATAAAGGTGTAGGTCAATTATTTACGAGTTGGTCCGGACGTCGACCTTTGATTAGCATTGGTCCTGGACGCTAGGAACTAACTAGTAATTCACAAGCAAACGTATAAAGGGGGTAGGTTAATTATTTTACGATTGGGTCCGGAGTCTGACTTTGATTAGATGGGTCTTGGACCTAGGAACTACGAGTAATTCAACAAGCAAACATATAAAGTAGGTAGGTAATTATTTTACGATTGTCGGCGAGTCGGATCTTTGATTGACTGTCCTGGACTAGGAATACTGAAGTAATTCATACAAGCAAAACGTATAAAGGGGGTAGGTAATATTTACGATTGGTCCGCGACTGAGTGCTGACCTCGATATGTATTCACACCATAAGGAATTATTAGATGTGAGTCGCCTTGTGCTTGGCTGGACCTAGGAACTTCACTAAGTAATTCAACAAGCAAACGATATAAAGGGGCGGTAGGTAATTATTTACGATTGGTCGGAGTTGGAACTTTTGATTAGATGGTCTTGGACAGGAACCTATAGTATTCAACAGGCAAAGGATAAAAGGGGTAGGGTAATTATTTACGCAATTGTGAAGGAGTCGGACTTTGATTGCTTGTCCTGGACCTAGAGAAACTACTAAGTAATTCAAACAAGCAACATATAAAGGGGTAGGTAATTATTTACGATTTGGTCAGGAGTCGGACTTTGATTGCTTGGTCCTGGACTAGGAACTACTAAGTAATTCAATCAAGCAAACACGTAAAACAGGGGGTGGTAATTATTTACGATTGGTCGGAGTTGATTGCTTTGATTAGATGGTCACTGACCTGGAACTACTGATTAATTCAACAAGCAAACGTATAAAGGGGGTAGGTAAATTATTACGATTGTGTCGGAGTCGGACCTTGAATTGACTGAGTCCTCGGACCTAGGAACTACTAAGTAATTCAACAAGCAAACATATAAACGGGGAGGTAATTATTTAAGATTGTTCGTGAGTCGGACCTTTGAATTAGATGGTATCCTGGACCTAGGAATACTGAGTAATTCAACAAAGCAAACGTTATAAAGGGGTAGGTAATTATTTACGATTGTTAGGAGTCCGACTGATTGATGATCCTGGACCTAGAGAACTACTAAGTAATATCAACAAAGCAAACGTATAAAAGGGGGGTTAGTAATTTTTACATTGCGACGGAGTCGGACTTTGGATTGCTTGGTCCTGGACCTTGGGAACTACCTAGGTAATTCAACAAGCAAACGTTAAAAGGGGGTAGGTAATTTATCTTACGATTGTTCGATCGGACCTTTGATTGTATGGCCTAGACCCTAGGAACTACTGGTAATTCAAACAACAAACCGTATGAAAAGTGTGTAGGTATATTTACCGATTGTCGAAGGTCGGAACCTTTGATTTGATTGGTCCTGACCTAGGAACACTAAGTAAGTACAATCAAGCAAAGTATAAAGGGGTAGGTAAATTATTTACGATTGGTCGAGTGGACCTTGAATTAGATGGTCTACGACCTAGGGAATACTAGTAATTCAACAAGCAAAGTATAAAGTGGGTAGTAATTTATTTACGATTGGTTCGGAGTCGACTCTTTGATAGATGGATCTGGGACCTAGGAAGCTACTAAGTATTCAACACAGCAAACGTATAAAGGGCGTAGGTAATTTATTACGATTGCGTGAGTCGACTTTGATTAGTGTCCTGTATAGGAACTACTAAAAAGTAATTCAACAATCAGCAAACGATAAAGGGGATAGGTAATTATTTACTGATTGGCAAGGACGTCGGGAACCTTTAATTATATGGTCCTGGACCTAGGAACTACTAAGTAATCAACAAGCTAATGTAATAAAATAATTACCTACCCCTTTATCGTTTGCTTGTTGAATTACTTAGTAGGTTCCTAGGTCCAGGACCATCTAATCAAAGGTCGACTCCGACCAATCGTAAATAATTACCTACCCCTTTATACGTTTGCTTGTTGAATTACTTAGTAGTTCCTAGGTCCAGGACCATCTAATCAAAGGTTCAGACTCCGACCAATCGTAAATAATTACCTACCCCTTTATACGTTTGCTTGTTGAATTACTTAGTAGTTCCTAGGTCCAGGATCATCTAATCAAAGGTCCGACTCCGAACCAATCGTAAATATAATTACCTACCAACTTTATACGTTTGCTTGTTGAATTACTCAGTAGTTCCTAGGTCCAGGACCATCTAATCAAAGGTCCGACTCCGACCAATCGTAAATAATTACCTACCCCCTTTATACGTTTGCTTGTTGAATTACTTAGTAGTTCCTAGGTCCAGGACATCTAATCAAAGGTCCGACTCCGACCAATCGTAAATAATTACCTACCCCTTTATACGTTTGCTTGTTGAATTACTCAGTAGTTCCTAGGTCCAGGACCAAGCAATCAAAGGTCCGACTCCTTCCAATCGTAAATAATTACCTACCCCTTTATACGTTTGCTTGTTGAATTACTTAGTAGTTCCTAGGTCCAGGACATCTAATCAAAGGTCCGACTCCGACCAATCGTAAATAATTACCTACCCCCTTTATACGTTTGCTTGTTGAATTACTTAGTAGTTCCTAGGTCCAGGACCATCAATCAAAGGTCCGACTCCGACCAATCGTAAATAATTACCTACCCCCTTTATACGTTTGCTTGTTGAATTACTAGTAGTTCTAGGTCCAGGACCAAGCAATCAAAGTCCGACTCCGACCAATCGTAAATAATTACTACCCCTTTATACGTTTGCTTGTTGAATTACTTAGTAGTTCCTAGGTCCAGGACCATCTAATCAAAGGTCCGACTCCGACCAATCGTAAATAATTACCTACCCCCTTTATACGTTTGCTTGTTGAATTACTTAGTAGTTCCTAGGTCCAGGATCATCTAATCAAAGTCCGACTCCGACCAATCGTAAATAATTACCTACCCACTTTATACGTTTGCTTGTTGAATTACTCAGTAGTTCCTAGGTCCAGGACCAAGCAATCAAAGGTCGACTCCGACCAATCGTAAATAATTACCTACCCCTTTTATTTTGCTTGTTGAATTACTTAGTAGTTCCTAGGTCCAGGACCATCTAATCAAAGGTCCGACTCGTAAATAATTACCTACCCCCTTTATACGTTTGCTTGTTGAATTACTTAGTAGTTCCTAGGTCCAGGACCATCTAATCAAAGGTCCGACTCCGACCAATCGTAAATAATTACCTACCCCTTTATACGTTTGCTTGTTGAATTACTTAGTAGTTCCTAGGTCCAGGACCATCTAATCAAAGGTCCGACTCCGACCAATCGTAAATAATTACCTACCCCCTTTATACGTTTGCTTGTTGAATTACTTAGTAGTTCCTAGGTCCAGGACCATCAATCAAAGTCCGACTCCGACCAATCGTAAATAATTACCTACCCCTTTATACGTTTGCTTGTTGAATTACTTAGTAGTTCCTAGGTCCAGGACCATCTAATCAAAGGTCCGACTCCGACCAATCGTAAATAATTACCTACCCCCTTTATACGTTTGCTTGTTGAATTACTTAGTAGTTCCTAGGTCCAGGACCAAGCAATCAAAGGTCCGACTCCGACCAATCGTAAATAATTACCTACCCCTTTATACGTTTGCTTGTTGAATTACTTAGTAGTTCCTAGGTCCAGGACCATCTAATCAAAGGTCCGACTCCGACCAATCGTAAATAATTACCTACCCCTTTATACGTTTGCTTGTTGAATTACTTAGTAGTTCCTAGGTCCAGGACCATCTAATCAAAGGTCCGACTCCGACCAATCGTAAATAATTACCTACCCCCTTTATACGTTTGCTTGTTGAATTACTTAGTAGTTCCTAGGTCCAGGACCATCTAATCAAAGGTCCGACTCCGACCAATCGTAAATAATTACCTACCCCCTTTATACGTTTGCTTGTTGAATTACTTAGTAGTTCTAGGTCCAGGACCAAGCAATCAAAGGTCCGACTCCGACCAATCGTAAATAATTACCTACCCCTTTATACGTTTGCTTGTTGAATTACTTAGTAGTTCCTAGGTCCAGGACCAATCAATCAAAGGTCCGACTCCGACCAATCGTAAATAATTACCTACCCCCTTTATACGTTTGCTTGTTGAATTACTTAGTAGTTCCTAGGTCCAGGATCATCTAATCAAAGGTCCGACTCCGACAATCGTAAATAATTACCTACCCCTTTATACGTTTGCTTGTTGAATTACTCAGTAGTTCCTAGGTCCAGACCATCTAATCAAAGGTCCGACTCCGACCAATCGTAAATAATTACCTACCCCCTTTATACGTTTGCTTGTTGAATTACTTAGTAGTTCCTAGGTCCAGGACCATCTAATCAAAGGTCCGACTCCGACCAATCGTAAATAATTACCTACCCCCTTTATACGTTTGCTTGTTGAATTACTTAGTAGTTCCTAGGTCCAGGACCATCTAATCAAAGGTCCGACTCCGACCAATCGTAAATAATTACCTACCCCTTTATACGTTTGCTTGTTGAATTACTTAGTAGTTCCTAGGTCCAGGACCAAGCAATCAAAGGTCGACTCCGACCAATCGTAAATAATTACCTACCCCCTTTATACGTTTGCTTGTTGAATTACTTAGTAGTTCCTAGGTCCAGGACCATCTAATCAAAGGTCCGACTCCGACCAATCGTAAATAATTACCTACCCCCTTTATACGTTTGCTTGTTGAATTACTTAGTAGTTCCTAGGTCCAGGACCATCTAATCAAAGGTCCGACTCCGACCAATCGTAAATAATTACCTACCTCCTTTATACGTTTGCTTGTGTTGATTACTCAGTAGTTCCTAGGTCCAGGACCATCTAATCAAAGTCAGACTCCGACCAATCGTAAATAATTACCTACCCCTTTATACGTTTGCTTGTTGAATTACTTAGTAGTTCCTAGTCCAGGACCAAGCAATCAAAGGTCCGACTCCGACCAATCGTAAATAATTACCTACCCCCTTTATACGTTTGCTTGTTGAATTACTTAGTAGTTCCTAGGTCCAGGACCATCAATCAAAGGTCCGACTCCTTCCAATCGTAAATAATTACCTACCCCGTTTATACGTTTGCTTGTTGAATTACTAGTAGTTCCTAGGTCCAGGACATCTAATCAAAGGTCCGACTCCGAACAATCGTAAATAATTACCTACCCCTTTATACGTTTGCTTGTTGAATTACTTAGTAGTTCCTAGGTCCAGGACCAAGCAATCAAAGGTCCGACTCCGACCAATCGTAAATAATTACCTACCCCCTTTATACGTTTGCTTGTTGAATTACTTAGTAGTTCCGAGGTCCAGGCCCATCTAATCAAAGGTCAGTCTCCGACCAATCGTAAATAATTACCTACCCCCTTTATACGTTTGCTTGTTGAATTACTTAGTAGTTACTAGATCTAATCAAAGGTCCGACTCGACCAATCGTAAATAATTACCTACCCCTTTATACGTTTGCTTGTTGAATTACTTAGTAGTTCTAGGTCCAGGACCATCTAATCAAAGGTCCGACTCCGACCAATCGTAAATAATTACCTACCCCTTTATACGTTTGCTTGTTGAATTACTTAGTAGTTCCTAGGTCCAGGACCATCTAATCAAAGCTCAGACTCCGACCAATCGTAAATAATTACCTACCCCCTTTATACGTTTGCTTGTTGAATTACTTAGTAGTTCCTAGGTCCAGGACCAAGCAATCAAAATCCGACTCCGACCAATCGTAAATAATTACCTACCCCCTTTATACGTTTGCTTGTTGAATTACTTAGTAGTTCCTAGGTCCAGGACCATCTAATCAAAGGTCCGACTCCGACCAATCGTAAATAATTACCTACCCCCTTTATACGTTTGCTTGTTGAATTACTTAGTAGTTCCTAGGTCCAGGATCATCTAATCAAATGTCCGACTCCGACCAATCGTAAATAATTACCTACACACTTTATACGTTTGCTTGTTGAATTACTTAGTAGTTACTAGGATCTAATCAAAGGTCCGACTCCGACCAATCGTAAATAATTACCTACCCCCTTTATACGTTTGCTTGTTGAATTACTTAGTAGTTACTAGGTCCAGGACCATCTAATCAAAGGTCCGACTCCGACCAATCGTAAATAATTACCTACCCCCTTTATACGTTTGCTTGTTGAATTACTTAGTAGTTCCTAGGTCCAGGACCAAGCAATCAAAGGTCCGACTCCGACCAATCGTAAATAATTACCTACCCCCTTTATACGTTTGCTTGTTGAATTACTTAGTAGTTCCTAGGTCCAGGACCATTTAATTAAAGGTCCGACTCCTACCAATCGTAAATAATTACCTATCCCCTTCATACGTTTGCTTGTTTAATTACTTATAGGTTCCTAGGTCCAGGACCAAGCAATCAAAAGTCCGACTCCTACCAATCGTAAATAATTACCTACCCCCTTTATACGTTTGCTTGTTGAATTACTCAGTAGTTCCTAGGTCCAGGACCAAGCAATCAAAGGTCCGACTCCGACCAATCGTAAATAATTACCTACCCGCTTTATACGTTTGCTTGTTGAATTACTTAGTAGTTCCTAGATCCAGGACCATCTAATCAAAGGTCCGACTCCTACCAATCGTAAATAATTACCTACCCCCCTGCATACGTTTGCTTTTTGAATTACTTAGTAGTTTCTAGGCCCAGGACCATCTAATCAAAGGTCCGACTCCTACCAATCGTAAATATTACCTACCCGCTGTATACGTTTGCTTTTTGAATTACATAGTAGTTTCTAGGTCCAGGACCATCTAATCAAATGTCCGACTCCTACTAATCGTAAATAATTACCTACCCACTTTATACGTTTGCTTTTTGAATTACTCAGTAGTTCCTAGGTCCAGGACCATCTAATCAAATGTCCGACTCCTACCAATCGTAAATAATTACCTACCCCATTTTTACGTTTCCTTGTTGAATTACTTAGTAGTTCCTAGGTATCAAAATCCGTCTCCTAGGAATGGAATCACCCAAATGCTTTAGTGGACTATTCTGAATCCCATAAGTAACAGTTGTCTTGATACTGGTTCAGTTGTGATTGGTCCGTTGCTGTTGTTCAAAACCATGGTAGACTGACTGACTGACTGCCTGACTTCAATAAAGAACTCCCCGAGTTCTGAAAGAAGTTTCCCGTGACCGACAAGAAATACCTGAAAAAGGCCGGTTGAGCACATCAAGCACGTATAGTTAATAAAGTGTCATTAAAAATTGATTTTCATTTGAAGTCAAATACTGATCGCCACTGATGAACTTGAGATCACATTCAAGCTAATTTCCTATCGATTATTTTTTGGAATTTCTAAATGTTAAGTTAAGAACAAGCTTTCATCTTTAATAATGTAAGTAAACTACTCCCAAAACATACCTCTAATCTATGCAAGCATGTCTTCACAACACTCGAATATATATATATATATATATATATATATATATATATATATAGGGCAGACTGGGCCCTTCAGCCTTGGGTAGGT
>CM042139.1:6856843-6874343 GCA_023376005.1 Doryteuthis pealeii | reverse complement strand
CCTACCGTTATTATATTGCAACACTCTCTGGTAAAAAATGAGACCGTCCAAATCGTTCAAGATGAAATGCAAAAATATAAATCCAGATTATTTAGTGTCACTTATCTGTCGATTTTTTATTTCTGATTATTGTCGTCACCTTCGCTAAATAATTGACCATTCCGTTTATATTATAAAGAAAGAAAAGCAAAAACTACCCGGAAAAATATAAGAAAGAAAGAAAGAAAGAAAGAAAGAAAGAGTAGGGGTAAGATGAATGGAAGGGTAACGATCAGGTTAATCTTTTTCAATCGAACATAATGAAAAGATGAAAAAAGGAAAGAAACAAACAGTAGTGAGAAAGAGACAGATAGAGAGAGGGAGGGAGAGAGAGAGAGAGGTGGGTGGGGGAGAGGCAGAGATTTAAATCAATATTATTATGCGTTTTAGATTTTGAACTATTTGCAACAGCTCTTAATAAACATATAATAAACGTTGTAATAATTAAATTATCATACTGTGGTATATCCACAGGTCCTGCTAGTCTATATTTTCTAATACTCTTGTAAGTTGATATGTGACATTCTCGTTACGGTTATAATCAATTGCTTTCGATTCACAGGTCGAGAAATTATATTTTTTCAATAACAACTTAAAAAAAATGATTTTAAATATTTGAAACGGATAATGGATATTAAGATCATTAAACTATCATTTTTCCGTTTTCTCGTGATGATAATTTTTTTCTGCACCAAATTCGATTGCCTTTTGAAATTAACTGAAGAATCTTTTGAAAAAAGAAAATGAAAACCTTACACACATGATGAATAATGTCAGATTCCTTCTTCCTTTGTGTCATTCTATTCCAAGAAAAAAAGGTTCACATGAGCAAATTCTTAACAAGACCGTGGGTGATGTTGCCTTTGACATCATTCACAATCATTTGAATGGGCGTCCTTTAATTCTATTGGCTGGCATTCATAACCAATGATCCTGCTAATCAAATTTTTAAATAATTGTATTTTTTTATTCTTTATATTCCATTTTTTTTTCTTTCTTTTTTTTTTTTCTTAATGTGGTGTCAATTATTTTGAATGGACTTTTTTAAAAAGAAAATCTGAGGATTTTTATATTGAATAGGTCACCCACGAATGAATTGTGTTGTGTGTCCCTTTCTTTACTCTTCAACACCAATATCCGAAAAGGCAACGATAATGAATCGGATGCGAATCAACGGATTTATTAAATCTAAATCTTTAGAGAGAAAATGCATTTAACCGCATTAACTTCGTCAACTCTTGCAAATAATAACGCTAAAGAAAATAAAGATACCAATAGAAATGTAGAGAGAACAAAAATAAACATAAAATCACTATTAAGTTAGTTGGTTGGTTGGTTGGGTTTTACGGCATGTCGACCCATTGGATTATTTTATGCCGAATACGATTTTGTTTTAATATATTTTAGGTATACCCAATTTGTTGAAAATACGTATTAAAAAAAAAAAATTTACCCCCAACCCCTTTTCAAAAAAATTTATAAAAAATCGGATAATTCCCTGATTTTTGTTATTTTTTTCAATCGGGCGGGTTAATTTATTTTGTAATCACGGATTTTACGGCAACCTTGGCGGCCATGTTAAGATATATTTGAGCAAAATTAACTGAAAATAGATTTGAATGTATCAAAAATAAATTACATGCGTAATATTATTTTACTTTTTTTTACTGATGCTCATTATATTACTATTTTTTTACTTAGATAAAAATGTGACCTTAAATAATCAATTTATTTAATCTTAATTAGTTTTTAGTCATTCTTGATGTTTCCTCTGTTTTTTGTAACTTTTTTAACATATTTTATAAGCTCATTTTCTTTTCTATTTACCCCATAGATGGGACGCTAACAATTACTAAGAATGTTACTTGAATAAGTATTTTGTATATACATAAAATGTTCTAATATGTATTATGATGGTTGGTTGGTTGGTTGGGTAGAGTTGTACGGCATGTCAACCCTTCTTGGGTTATTTTATGCCAAAGAAGTTTTTGCTTTATTCATTTTTGATAGGTATTCACTTTATATTTTTAAACTCGAGTCTTTTAAACACATTCTCAAAACCTATTTTTTTTATTTAACACATAGATAAGACCCTAAAATGTACTACCACTCCGGCCAGATTGAACCTGGGAGTAATGATGATCAAGGGGTAGTCCACATTCCTCAGAGTTCCAGAATTGTTACTTCACCATCATATTGGTCACGGCTTTCTAGCACAAAAGGATCCGTTTTTGCCATAAGAGCAATGGGATTGGGACATTCATATTGGTGCTAGGGCTTGATGGATCACTTTTAGGAATATTTAGAGTACCTCTATGATCTGATCACATTTTGAAAAGCAATGAAAATTAAGGAAAAAAATATCCATTAACCCGTCGATCCGACTTCAAATCCTGAACATGCTCTTTGCATTTCACATAACCCTAATAGCATTGGGAAAGGTATGCACCCAACTTATCTGCCTCCAACAATGGCGACATAGTAGAACAGATTGTGCTCTTTAATATTGTTTAACTACCCAGTCTAGGAAAAGGAAAACTCAGAATTCAAACCTGTTAAACGCCGCTTAAGAAATTGAAATTGTGTCACATCTTACTCGTGTGGGTTGGTATATATATATATATATATATATATATATATATATATATATATAGTCATATTTGCATTAAGCATCTTCATTTTTCTTAACTCGAGTGGAAATTACTGAGGCTGCGATATACACGAATGGACTATCTCTATTTATGTTTCAAATTCATACTCTATGTCAGCTTAACTACATAGCCTTTTTTTTCCTTCCTCTAGAATTCTCTCCATTTACAAATGAAACTAAGAAAAAAGAAAAGCAGAATACCCGAAAAAATCGGTCCTTTCTAGATCGATACGATAAAAAATGGACGATTTCGACCCCACATGCCTACACTCAATATATTTAGCTGCCTTCGATTTATGGTTGTGGGTTCAAACATAAACAAGTGTATCTATTATTCATGAGTTTATATGTAAAATGATAAGATGTGGAAATGCGGAAAAAACAAAAAAAAATAATTATACGTTATGTATTAATCACAATAGAGTAAAATTCGGGATGACGTGTGAAAAGCTGATCTGTTGGCTTCTGATTGGTCGAAAACTGCCAACGGGGCAAATATTAAAAGTGAGAATGTGAGAGGCGGAGTATGAGGGAAGTTTTCGGTGAGGACGAACGTCAGAGTCTGGACTGAGTGTTTGAGGAGGACAGACGGAAATAGCAGTCTGTCCTCCAATGTATTTTTACTTGGGTTTAAAATAGAATATATGAACTCTGAGAAAAATAACAATGTATTGTGCTCATTGTTAAGAAGTATCAACGGATACAAGTGCAACCCATGATCCTGAGTCATTCCAGACTCGAAGAACAGGAAGATTCCAGCCAGCCAAACAACCGACCCAGAATAGCAGATAACACAGAACAGGTAAGTATAGAAATTACATACTCCCTTCAATCAGATGCCACGCCATATCGAACCCGCAACGCTATGTATTCTCATTTGATTATTATTGAATAATGCAGCATAAAGTAAAAGAAAATCGTCGGGGTGGCCTAAAGTAGGTATCAGCCATACAGTGATTAATTCTATCCCTTTTTCACTAGCACCCGACCAAGGAGATAGGCTTTAGCATCTGAACCACTCCAACAATCAGCTACTTGCTTTACCGCATAGATCCCTGTGCTAGTCAAATTCTGATTTGGCAAGGGCCGGTATCGAATCAGGAACCTTGAGGTTCTCAGCCGAACAATCTACCGACTGAGCTAAACCGACCATATATAACCCCTTAAATGATGCCACGGCGTAACATATAGAGTTATTCTCTTTATAGCTCTACATCCCCATCGACTGGAAAAATCTTCTTAAATCTTAAAAATATATTTTCTTTTCATTCCCTAATATTCTTCTCATTTTGCAATTAAAACAAAGAAAAAATACCAGTATAGCCGAAAAACAAAAACAAAAAAAAAAAAAAAAAAAAAAATGCCGCTTAAGTTCGCTCCTAAAAAGAAAAAAAAAACGAACGCTCCCTAAATTCGCATAGCCTGCACGTAATATTCTTTTCCTGCCATCATCAGCTTCACGCTTGGGGCTATTATTGATATGAATAGATTATATCTGTATATTTTATATTTATGCTCCTATTAAATCAACCGTAAAACATTTTTTTATCTCCTTAAATATCATTAATAGTTATTCCCGTAACCTTCGTCTCATTTTACAATGAAAACGATTAACAAACAAACAAAGAAATAAAAATCGAACATATAAAAATAAAATCCTTCGTTTAAGATCGTTCCTGCATATAAAAAGAAGGATTTCCGTATATTTATATCGCCAATATTAAACTTTTTTTTATTTATATATTTATCTTTTTTTTATTCATAATAGAAAACGATAGGGGCTCGTAATTATAGGGATATGATGTATCTTTTCAGATTTTTCTTTATAATCATGCTCAGGTCATATCAGCTGAAAAAAAAAGATGTTTTAAAACACATTGTTTTTCTTCCTCATCATTCTTCACATATTGCAATGAAAATTATCTTTATGTATACTAGCAAATATATGCACCTCCGGGTGCAAGTATGTAAGTGTTAATATAATAAAATATCATATTAAATTAGAAAGGCTAATGAAACTGAATAAGAATGCAGATAAAAAGATTTGGAACAGAGGGGGTATGATTGAAAAATAGAACAACTTTGAAACTAACTCTTCCATCATTTTCCATTACTCCCGTCGTTCATTGCTCAATTTTCCTAATTTAAAATAGGAAGTAAAGAATAAAATTACAGTTATTTCTTCTTGTTAATGGATTTCTTTTAAGATTTATCCCCGAGATTTTTGCTTATATTCAATAAGATAAAACTAAACAATTAGAAATTAATAATAATAAGCATATATTTATTAAAATCAAATTTTTAAGATCAATATGCAAATTAGCCTTCCCATTCACACTGTAATCCGCTACTTTGTTGTATATATAAATACAATTGCATTTTATTGGTATGTAGATATGGTCAACAGTGGCTTCGGCCTCTGGACCATTGATATAATTAACGGCGTCGATCCCAGGGGGCCATCCCCCCAGGCAACACCTGCCCCCTCGATTTAAAGGGGCAGGGCTGGGTTTATTGCCCAGTGCCTGAGGCGCCCCCTTGAGGGGGAATGCCGACTGGATCGACGTAATTTTTCAAGCTTCGGTTTGTGGGTGGTCCCACGTTAATAGGGACTTTGTGCCTGACCCGTACAAGTGGGGTACGCGGTAAATACTATGTAGATATGGTCAACAGTCTTAATGATGTAAAACAATTTTATTAATAATTGAGGTTTAGATAAAAATAAGATCATGGAGAATATGATGTAAATAACAAAGGGAATTGTGACTTGTATAGTAATTTAGTTTCGCTTACAGACAGACAAACCCACAATCTCTATTATAGTAAGATATTACTACTCTTTTTCCTTAATCTTCCGACTGTTATCGTCTTGCAACACTCTCTGGTTAAAAATGAGAACATCCAAATTATCCAACATGTAATGCAAAAATATAAATATTGATTATCTGGTGTTGCTTAACCGCCGAATTCTTATTTCTTAAGAATTTAGTCACATCAGAAAAAAAAAATGGACTATTCCGTTTTTACCATACGGACAGAAAGGGAAGAAAAATAACAGGCTACACGGAAAAATATGATGAGAAAGAAAGAAAGAAAGAGAGAGCGGATGAGCGCGCGGAAGTGATAAAGTTTATCTGTTTCAATCGAATATAATCAAAAGGAAAAAACGAAACAAACAAAAAGATTATAATGAAAAGGAAAAAACGAAGAAAAAAAAGATTGATATAGAATTAAATCAATAGTATTATACATTTTCATTTGGAACTATTTTTCAATAACTCTTAAGTAAAGATATCAAACGTTGTAAGAATTAGAATATTATACTCTGGTATATCCACAGGTCCCGCTAGTTACAGATATATTCCAGACACTCGAAAAAATATATATCATTTAAAATCGAGCCAATAAAAAATGAACGTTTCCTATCTATACATATCCTAAACTTAACTTTTTACCGGTCTTCATCGTTTTCACTTTACTTTATTTACTTCGAATAGAAATACTTAGATTTGTTATTCATAGGGAAATATTGTCTCTATTAATATTTTGGTACTAATGTAGAATTACGCACAAGATGTAATATCATTATATTACGTATAAATAGCATTACATTTCTTTCCATTTCACGGAAATACGCGAAATATTAGTTAGTGTTAGTGTTAGGGTTAGGCTTAGGGAGAGGCTACTTCGGGAGTTACCGTAATCTAATGCTATTTATACATAACATGCGATTCTATTGCGTGCTATTCTGCATGTTTACCCATCTTTCTACTTTACATTCTTAGTCATGTTATATAATCTGTAAAAACATTTTATGTCTTAAAATACATTGTTTCTTCTTTCCCCAACTTTCTTCTTATTTTGCAGTGAAAACAATGAAAAAGAAATCAAATCTAGAAACCTGAAAATATCTATCTCTTAAGTTCGTTCTCAACAAAAATGGACGTTCACTATCTCTACATAGCTTACACTTCACTTTATTTTACTTATTCCGAAGCTGGAGCTCATATGTATATTTTTAAACTGTCTATCGTTATATGTCTACATCATGCACATGTTATATAATCTTTAATACATGTAAAAGCATTTCGTTAGAATCCATGTCGTGCAACCGTAAAGTAGTACTCATGGCTACAGCTTCACATATCATCATCATCATGTCGCGCATGCAGCACTGGTATCCATGTCAATCTCTCGCCAACCTTCCCTATCATTCATTGCAGCTGGGAGCTCCTCTGCGGAGCAGCCATCATATTCGCATAGCTGGTCAATGTAGGTCCTTGCTGGGCGCCCCGCACTTGCATGTCCATGTGTTGGCTTCCACAGGAGAACATCGCTTATGAGTTCATCCTTGCTTCTCTAGCAGTGTCCTGTACGCCTTTTCCATCTCACTCGGATAGTTTGTGAGATAGGGGGGGGGGCAAGTGACCGTACAGCTGTTTCCTTGTGGGGTGCTGTTTCCACGACTTGTTCAATACTGCAAGCAGCATTCTTGTGCAGCTCCCAGCTAGGTTATTCTCAAGAGGCTTCGTTAGGGTCCAGGTGGTGCAGCCATATAGCAGCACGGATACAACCAAAGCCTAGAAAAACTGTCGCTTCAGCTTGTCAGAGAGATCGGACCTCCATATGACTGATAATCTATTTGTGTCCGACCATGCATTTGCTATCCGTGAATTATCATCGTTCTCAGTAGAGGAGATATTACCACCCAGGCACGTGAATTGTTCTACTGGCTTAAGAGGCTTGCCGTTGAGTGTGGAGATGTTTCCTTTATTTTTGAAACTCATGAACTCTGTTTTACCGGAGTTCACATAGAGGCCGATATTCTTTGCTGCCTCCTCTAAGCTATGTAGCAGTGACTCAGCCTGTGCCGGTGTCTGCAAGAAGTGCAAAGTCATCATAGTCTGCATCTGTGACGGTTTGTGCGGGATATCGCCTGCTTCTTGCCCTTTTTAATGTGAAACCTTTATAGTCCGTTCAAATTATAATGTTCATGTCTTTTTGCCGCGCATTTCTTGAACTGCGATTACATTTCTCTGCTCTCTTGTCTAATATGAAAACGACCCAAAATATTCAGAAATGGATAACACGG
This sequence comes from Doryteuthis pealeii, assembly GCA_023376005.1. Classification (NCBI taxonomy): domain Eukaryota; kingdom Metazoa; phylum Mollusca; class Cephalopoda; order Myopsida; family Loliginidae; genus Doryteuthis; species Doryteuthis pealeii. The sequence goes on along the minus strand of CM042139.1, from coordinate 6,866,562 downwards.
ATATTTTTCCAAAGTTTCTTTGATCACGTGTTCAACATTTTCCTTGTTTTTATTTTCTTTAATCAATTCATTCTACTTAATTTCATCAACTTCAAATATCCTTTCATACTTGTAATATTTCCCCGTTAGGCATCCTTTATAATTTCTGTCTGGTTGAGTAATTCAATTCTTTTGCTTCTCAATTATACATCGTTCATCGGAGTCAGTGCCCGATTCTCAATTTCCTTCTTTCTAATGAACATTCTAATTGTTTGTTTAAAACCTTTAATTCATTACTTTGAAATTGTTTTTAAAAAGTCAATTATATATATATATATATATATATATATATATATATATATATATATATATATATCTTCTTATTATAATGGAGATTGTGTGTTTTTCTGTCTGTAACCGAAACTATATTACTATACAAACACAATTCTCTTTTGTTTACATAATATTCTCCATTTATTTTTATTTAAACCTCCCTTATTAATAAAATTGTTATCCATCATTAAGACTGTTTATCATATCTACATACTAAAAACATGCAATTATATTATATATAACAAAAAATAGTGGATTACAGTGTAAATCGGAAGTAATTTGCATATGCTCTTAAAAATTTGATTTTAATAAATATATGCTTAGTATTATTGATTTCTAAATCTTATTGAATATGAGCAAAAATCTTAGAATAAATCTTAAAAGAAATCCATTAACAAGAAGAAAAAACTGTAATATTATTCTTTACTTCCTATTTTAACTAAATAGATAAATTAGGAAAGTTACCAATGAAAGACTAATGGAAAATGATAGAAGAGTTAGTTTCAAACTATTTTTCAATCATACCCTCTCTGTTCCAAAATCTGCATTCTTATACACATTAGCCTTTCTAATTTAATATGATATTGTATTATATTAAAATACGCATATATTTGCTAGTATGGTGATTGCCGCTTCTTGACAGAATAAGCCATTTCTACAAGTAGTCAGTTGCACGCAGATGGCCCGGATCCAGTTTGTTTATGTACCCTGTCACACATGAAACCCTCGCCATAAGCCCTGCAACACAGTCAACTTCAATGTAGGAATGTTTCCATGGCGTCCGTCATGCTTCAGGGTGGAGGGCTTACCTTACCCAAACTTGGCAAAGTCAATTGGTTCTTGCATCATATCCAATGCTCCCTATCGCAATACCAGTACGTAGTTAGGGTTTTCCCAATCTCTCAAGAAGTTGTCGAGACATCCAGGTGGCTATCTTATTAAGCAAGCTTGATAGGTGAATCGGCATTTGTTTAGGTCACCTTTTCTAGATAATTCCCAAATGGCTAGGTGAACGTGTTAACAAGGGGCAGCTCCTTCAAAGCCGAGGCACGTGCTGTTCAACCAGCAATGACGTTAAGTAGGTCATGAATCATGCCGTATGTAGACTCACATCTGCGTGCTTACAGCCAGTCAGCCTGCACATCTCACTGGACTTGTAGAATATCTGCACAGGTTTTGTTTACATGTTACACGCACCGCATGCTCTCCTTCCCAAAGTCAAGGATCAGTGACAAGCGGAGCAAGATGACTGCAGACTTTAGGGCGCAGGTGATGATCTTACGAGATCTACACCACACCGAAAAAAAAAAAAAAACTTAAGTTTATGTTAGTATAAGTCCACTAAAAATTAAAATCGTGACCAAATTCAACAATGAATAAATTTTAGTCAAAGATAAAACAAAATGCAAAAGTGCTAGGCATTTAAGTTCCATAATTTAGCATTTCCTATAAAGAAAGAAATATTAAAAACACACTTATCTGAGAGTACGTAAAACGTGTCGGCAAATCTTGCTTGCTGACTTAATGACTTAGAACTTATTTTTTTTTTTTTCTCTTTTGCCGGAATTAGCCGACGAGTTGTAGGGTCAGTAGTAGAGTCATTTTAAACAGAATAAAAATGTATTTCTTTTTTAAACATGCCTGTGAATAAACAAATTTTGTTAGTCAAAGATAAAACAAAATGCAAATGTGATAGGCATTTAAGTTCCATATATTCGATTACAACTTTAATGATTATGCTATGATTGCTCCAATAAAAACCCTAACTTCTCATTTATTGAAAGGTTTACATTTCAACTGGTCACCATTAAGTTTTACTTAAACATAATTATAAACAAACAAACCGAGGATATTTTGCACTGATACTGACAAAAACAAAGTTTACAAATTTTGTGATAGTATTTCTGAACCACATCCATTTATTTAAATAAACATAAAACATATTTTGTAAATAAAGACCGTCTGCATTTATCAACTTATTAAATAAAAACTATTTTAAAAAGTGTCTTTGTTTTTTTTTTTTTTTGTTTTTTTTTATTTATCTTCAGTTGACAAATTTTCACAAACTTGATTTTCGCAATTTATACAATTTGTTTTTGTCACATAAAATATAAATGCCAAAAAGCGTCAGTTTGTTTTGTTTATAATTATGTTTGAAGTAAAACTTACCAGTGACGTGTTAAAATATGAACCTTTCAATAGCTTGAGAATCTAGGGTGCTTATTGGAGACCTGACCCGAATTGTTATCAAATGTTACCCTTGTTTGCACGAAATCTAATAGGGGTAGTAAAGTAATCTTGCAAAAAATACATCTATAAGATGATTGAGGGGGAAGTCATCAGCGTTGTTATTCCTTGGGATCATTGGAAATTTCTGGTCTTTCAACAACGAATTTCCTCCCCAAGGGACCAATCGGGGTTGATCAAACCTCAACCCTTCCCCCTCAGCAACTGACCTCGCCTCTGATGACCATAGTTTAGTACTGATCACCTGACCTCCAGCCAATGGCAATAGCGCTCTCTTAATTTATATTACAACCATTTTATTACTCGAATTTGATCTTATACCAGGAAAGAACGGTTGTTGTAAGTTTTCCCCTATTTGTTGATTTTTTTTAAAATTTTACCATTTTTAGATTTCTATTTATTTATTTTCCTTATTTACAAAGAGGGTTTTCCTTCCCATTTTTTATTGTATTTTCCTTAACAAACCCGTTATATATACTACAAATTAAAAAAAAAAAAATTAAAGATTACTAATACACAACGACTATATACAATTAAACTCGTTTTTACCATAAAAAAGGCCGATTATAACAAATTAGTGACGATGTAACCAATAACGCTAATCTAATAAATATCAATAATTTAATTTAAATTTAATCTAAAATTAATACACAATAAAATGTACCCACTAAACTTAATTTACTTATATAAAAATTATACGTTTCACCAAATTAATGAATTAATGAAAGTAAAGTCGACGGGGCGGCCTAAAGTCGGTATCAGCCACTCAGCGATGGAGTCTATCCCCTTTTCAATTGCCCTAGACCAAGGAGATTGTTTTAGCATCTGACATGGAGTTGCATCCACTCCATGCATTCTAGTTTCTTCTTGGTCTTATTCATTATACACTTAATTTTACAGCTACATGATTTATACAGGTACATACCCATGTACATAAACGTAATCTAATTTCTCCAAAGTTTCTAGTTTTCCTATATGCACTTTTGGAGGTGCGTGGTCTAATGGTTGGAGTCGTAGGGAATGGACTCGTAACCCGAGTTCAATTCCTGTTGACATTTCACATGGCGCTAATACCCTTGGGAAAGTTATACATCCAATTCTCCCTCCACCTATGTAAATAGCAGGGCAGACTGGACTCTTTAACCATGGCTAGGTAACAGAGTCTAGGAGAAGCTGTTAAACTCCGCTTAAGAAATTGACCTTGTGTCGCATCCTGCTCGAGCGGAGGGGTTGGTATATATATATATATATATACATATATATATATATATATATATATATATATATATATATATATATGCATACTGATACATATACGTACGCAAACAGGTGCATGCATATGCAATTTGCCACAACTTGACTCAATAGTCTGTTGGGTGTAAGGTCATGTGCATTGTCATCAATACCCATGTTGTTTTCTCGATCTGTCTACATTGTTCTCTTGTCCATTTGAGGACATTTGGAGACTATCCAGTTATTTGTCGTCTTGATTATATTTCAGTTTTTCGAGTACATTTCTTGGTCTCCTGAAGATATATTTTATTACTTTTTTTCCAAAACAGCAGGAGCTGAATTAATCAATGAAAAACGCGCAAACATGTATTTAATTTACTATTTAAAGGAGTTGATGAATTTTCCTAAATTACGTGTTTAAAGGATATAGAAGGAAAAATAGGTGTGGGGGGGAATAAATATTTGTTTGTTCTGCTTATAATCAGTCTTTTGATCTCCAGTCTATTTAAGATTGGTTTGGTTTCAAGTAAATGTTCTTTCTTGATGGAGGGGGCAAAAAGGAGCGAGTCAAACGTCTTATTCGCAGACTAGAACACTGTCGTCGCCGCCGTCGTCGTTCTACCAACAGCTGAAGTCGCAACACTGTTACTGCTGTCACCCCACTTCTACTTATACTGCCGTTTCCCCTTATCATCCGGGCACATCAGTCGAACCTCGCGTCCATCCAGCGCCCAAATCGCATTTCTTTGCATTCGAGAGGGTGTGGGTTCGACTCCGGCAGGCAACAATTTCTTGCTCTTTTTCTAAATGAGTACGGTAGTACTCGTTCCTCGTCACAAAGGAATAACCAAAAGATCATCTCTAATACAACATATACTTTGAGTACAGATCAACTGACAAGGATTGAAACTGATACAGTATGTTTCTACTTTGAGGACAGATCAACAGCCAAGGATTAAAATTGATTCTGCATCTTTGTACTTCAAGAAAAGATCAAACTTTATGCCACAAAGAATCTCCACTGTAAAAAATGCATCCATCTACAACCCTAAAATGGCCAGGGGAATCGTAGCAGCTGCACTGTCAATTCTTGCGTAGACATTTCTGGAAAGCATCAATTTTTAAACGTATCTCTACAGCCTTTATAGGAAGAATGGTGGCTATTTCCACATAGGATATGCTAAGGAAGAACACCGGGTGTGACAAAAGGAAGTAGATATGAACCACGATACCGTATATATATATAGTATAATATCCCTTTCAAAATGAGGAAAGCGTTAACGTGTGTATATCATACACATAAAGAACCCTTGGGGTTAGATTGACTAAAAATGCATAATATGGAGACGTAGGTTGTGAAAGCATATATGAGATGTTGCCGGGATGACCTTATATTCAAAACAACCACAACCACGCATACCAATGACCAACCAACCAAACCGCCTCTGACACACACACGCGCACGTGTACGTGCACACACATCTATGTACGTATCTCAAGAATGTACATAACTGCGTAGAGGCATTTTCCTGAAAATCGTTTATATCTCCATACATAATAATATTTGTCAGCGTCTGTTTGTAATGAAAGTCAGTGGAGCAATCTAACGCGCTTACAATTATATCAATGGGGGGGGGGAGGAGAGAGCAAGGTTTTTGCTCTTGGCGCAAATAGTGGACATCCATACAAATGTGATGAATGTATTGAATACAAAAAAAAAAGAAAGATTTTTTCCCAACGCGCAGATTTGATGATGTGCATGCGGTTGCATAAACAATTCATGCAATAATTTCGTCTTTTCTACGATCTAGCCAATGGATTTATGCATATATTTGTTTAATCACAGATCGGAAAGTCCGTCGAGGGACACGTATCTGAATTTCGGTCGGAAATTTTCCTTGTATAATGTTTGCTTAATGGCTAAAGGGACAAGCATCGGGTGAAGTACATTTCCATGGAACGAGACTATGTTGTAAAATGTCAGAATACACTGATAGCACCTATGGGCCAACATTTAGCCGTGTTGGGTGACCCATGATGCTTAAGGTTGGAACCCTTGTGACTCTCACAAGTCAATGATATGCAACACTCCACTTTGGCCATTACTTAGGTTAAACGGGCGATCGGAGAGCGCCTTTAATCAATTGCCTGGTCAAGTCTAGCCCTAAGATTGTCCCAGCCCTATTGTCCTTACGGCTCGCCCCAAAAATTTTTATCATGTGCTCGGTGGCTGAGGTTCTTCAGTATCCTGGATCTGACATTAAACTTCTTGAGCACTATGGAATGCGGAGTCCCCTCTCATTGGAATACCCTTTAGATCCACTCTGACCCGGACTAGTAGGTTCCAACCTATGTGTTAAATATAAAAAGTGAGTGTAAAAATGTTTAAAAGATTCAGTTAAAAAATGTGCACCCATCAAGATTGTATAAAACAAATCGTCTTCGGCATAAAATAGACAAACAGAGATGACATGGCGTAAAATACAACATCTAACCAATAATATAACAATCTCAATATAAACATACATACGCGCACATTTTTGTGTAGTATCACATGTTTGCCATTATACACATAGTTATATGATATCAAGTATCCTTATCTAATTCAAATAATTTTCAAGCAGATATTTTCAACTCATGTATGGGATATGAACACGTAATACCACACCATCTCAGGGTGGACTTGGAAATAATTACAATTAAGGGGTACTTAAAACTCAACAGGGATACAGAATTCGAGCCTCACCACTAGTTTATTTTCACATCATCTACATCTGATTTTTTCGGAGTTTTCTTTTCACCTCTCCGGTGGGTACAATCAGTTTATTGTACCCCCACCCCGGATGGGCATGCACATATTATGGGAATAATCACATTCACATCACTGTCGAATTATTTTTAAATTCCAGTTAGCATATTATGGATAGAACAGTATTATAATTCACTTATTTCAACGTTTGATATGCTTACTTAAGAGATTACTTTATAGTTCAATATGTAAAGTATAATAATCTTGATTTAAATCTCTCTCTCTCTCTTCTCTCTCTCTCTCTCTCTCTCTCTCTCTCTCTCTCTCTCTCTCTCTCTCACTCACTCACTCCATTTTTCTTTCCTTTTTTTCACCTTCTCTTTATGTTTGATCAGAACAGATTAGCGTTATCGCTTCCGCATGCTCTCCCCTCACTCTGACTTTCCCCTACTTTCTTTCTTTCTTTCTTTTCATAATTTTTCCGTGGATCATGTCCTTTTCTTCGCTTTCTTCCTTCAAATAAAAATTATTTAACTGAGGTGACCACACTCATAAGAAATACGCATTCGTTATATAAGTATCACCAGATAATCAGGATTTACATTTTTTCATTTCATCTGGACGATTCAAACGGTCTCGTTTCGAACCAGAGGGTTTTTGAAGATGATAACGATCGATCAATTAAGGAACACGAGTATATATATATATATATTTATTTATATATTTCCACACAGCCCATTATGGATTATAATATAACTATGGTCACACCATATTCATTTAAAAATAAACTGTTGATGAGGAAGATGACTTGTGGCAGGCAACACAATTTCAATTGGTTGATCCAATCCTTCAATGGATATCGTGCTTATTCACTGATAGAGACTGCAAGTATTTATTCAACGACACGGTTGCTTTTAATCAATCTGTGTTGTACGGACTCGAAAAGATCAACGGATGACCTTACATACGCTCTAAGGTCAAATCTGGCCGTGAAAAGGAAACGGGAAATAGAAAACAAACCGTATGGATTATTAAACAAAGAAAAAAAACGAAGAAGAAATGCATTTTTTGTTCATTCTGTTAAATCTGTTATTCGAGATTTTTGTTGAGTTACATAACATGAATAGGGAAACGTATACTGTAAAAATCGGAGATGAATTAATGCACACAGTATTATCTGTGACTGATAATTTTCGGTTGGATTTAACTACACATCAACCCTTGTTGGGTTATTTTATGCCGAAGATGTTTTGTTTTATTTATACTTGTTGGTTTCCAATCAGTGATGCCTCCTCCTGTTTTATCTTTTAGAGGTTCATTTTTTTATGGGTAGGTCTGTAGCTCTGTTGCTGCCCTCGTACATGCCCCTTACATCTCCCGTGTTGGCAGCTCTCTAAACCTCGGCAATATATACACGAACATTATAATGATGTTAATGTCTCCCTAGATCAATTCTACACAACTCTTTTTGTTGTAAGATTCGAAGAGAATAATAATTAGCAAAATTCTATTGTAAAGCAAACTTAAATACAAGAATACCAAGCGCAGTGATTTCTGGGCAGAAATGCTGGAACATTTCAAATGGGAAACTGATTTATAGAACATGTGATATTCAGCTGTTACGATTCCTGTCACCATTTTAGGTCATAAGTTCAGTTGTTAGTATTGAGTATACTTTCAGTGGATACTCCTTGTGGCATGAAGTTTGATGTATTCTTTGGAGGAGTTACAAGGGAAAAAAGAATAAAGTGTTCTTAGATACTCCTTGTTATTCGGTCTCTGGTATTTCTTAGTAAAAAATATTGTAGTGTCCGTAGAATCTCTTTGCCAGTTAATCTATACTATTCATTACCAGAATGATTGTAGTATCAGTTACTCATTGTGGCCGGTAGCTTTCTTTCTGGAAAAGAATCCAGTCGGTAACTTATTATAGGACAATTTATCAACTACTTGGGACAGTCAATAAATATAACTGGTGACGTTTCTTACAACTTATACCCGTGGGGTTTTGGTGACTTTTGTGTGAATGAGTTTTATGGTGAATGGAAAATTGTTGAATGAATCGGTCACGAATGGGAATAGTTAAGTTAAGAGATAGGATAGTGAAGACCAGTCTCTTAACCCACTCCCCCCTTTAGGCCTTGTGCCACATTTATGTATATATATGTTTATATTCATAATAAATAATCATACCCGTGGTCTAATGGTTAGAGTCGGAGGAAATGGAATCGTCGACCCCAGATCAATTCCTGGACGAATCTGTATGCATTTCACATAGCGCTAATACTCTTGGGAAACGTATGAATCCAATTCTCCCTCCAGTTATGAGAAAATAGCAGGACAGATTGGGCTTTTTAACCATGGCTACGTAACCAGTCTAAGAGAAGGGAGATTCGTAGTTCAAACCTGTTAATCTCCGCTTTAGGAGGGGTTGGTAAATACATATATCTACAGATAATCCAACATCAGCGAATAATAAAATAACCCAGCAAGGGTTGGCATACCGTAAAATAAAGTAATCAATGAACTAACCGTCCAACAAAATGCATTCGTCGATACGGTCGATATAAGCGTGGGCGTAAACGTGTCCATCAATGCATGTATTTTAGGCGCACTGAAAAGAAGAAAAAAAAGAAAAGAATTTGATGAAGAAGTATATTTGCTAATCCTATAGGAAAATAGATAAAATACTATTTTATATGTGACCATCAAAAGTGACGTGTCATATCTATCAAAAATGTTCCATATCTTTCAGGATATTAAATATTCTTGGTAAAGAAAGATTCGTTTTGCTTTATTAAAAAGAAAAAAAAAGAAAAATATGGTCAAGGTGAAATATTTACATAAAACTACGAGGATGTGTCACAAAAGTGATGCCCTTTTCCTTAGGCCAGGTATAATTACCAACCCATGAGCATGTATCATTCATCAAAATGAAGCTGGTCCTCTGTGGACAACATCCCTACTTCTCAGTCACCGTTTACAGTTCTTCCAGGCTGTGGTTATATCAGTCCTGCTATATGGCTGCACTACCTGGACCCTAACGAAGCGTCTTGAGAATAAGCTAGATGGGAGCTGCACAAGAATGCTGCGTGCAGTCTTGAACAAGTCGTGGAAACAGCACCCCACAAGGAAGCAGCTGTACGGTCACTTGCCCCCCCCCCCAATCTCACAAACT
>CM042139.1:6826843-6849343 GCA_023376005.1 Doryteuthis pealeii | reverse complement strand
AATAGATTTTAGACTGGTTGTATAGACAAGATAATGATCATTGTCTGACCTACTATTTAGTCATAGCTGAGGAAAAATACGTCATTCCCAGGGACATTAGCACGAAGATAAATGCAAATAGCTTCGTCCAGGATTTGAACTCGAGTCGCCAATTCCACCTCTGATAACCCTGAACTTATATTGAAATAGGAAGCGCGTGGTGTAATGGTTAAAGTCATAGAAAATGGACTCGTCGCCCCGAGTTCGATTCCTGGATGTGGTAATTGCATTTCACTTAGCGCTAATACCCCTGGGAAAGGTATGAGTTCTACTCTCCCTCCAGCTATGGATAAATAGTAGGGCAGACTGGGCTCCATAACCTTGGTTAGGCAACCGGTCTAGGAGAAGGAAAACTCTGAATTCAAACCTGTTAAACTCCGCTTTAGAAATTGACCTTGTGTCACATCCTGCTCGCGTGGAGGGGTTGGTAAATATATACATTGAAATGGTGGACAACAGAAACTCCAAGGAATTTTGAATGTTGGCATCAAGAATAGAATGTTCGAGGTCTTTTACGCCATTGTGTATCCAATTTGAAATCTTAATCTCTTTTTTTTCTTCTTCTTTCAATAGATGACGTCACACTGATCTGCCTTGTCTCATTTCAGCTTCTCTGACTCCAAAAAAGGAGAGGACATAATAAAAGAAATCAGACCTGTGAGCAATCTGTCTGGATTTTCTTAATTATTAAATTCCAATTAAGAACGTGTAATTTTCTTAATATTAAAACATTAATATATTATTGTCATCGATTCCCTTTTATTAATTTATTAATCTTCTTCTTTAATGAATAAGGTGAGGTTAGCTGAATGTTTCTCGATCCACCTAAGTCCCTTCGAGGACCCAGAAAAATCTTACGTAATATCTTTGATTATTTTCTGTGAAGTTTATAGCAATATTTGAAGCGAGCTAAACATTTGATAAATAAAAGTTACAATTGAGTAATTCCCTGCCAAATCCTCCAGGCCATGTCACCCACCACCTTCAATTTTTCTGAAATTGTGTCTAAGTGGGGATTATGATAAAGTTAGACAATCTCCATCATTCGAGCTTCCAATTCCAAAAATTGGCGGCGTGATGTCGATTTTAACTCGACACATTTGAGGGGGCTCGCGAAAAGTGGCAAATTTTTGTAACTTATTTTTGCCTGTAAAAGAAGTTCTAGAGGTTCCCTATTCCTTAAAATTGGTTTATTAAAGCATTTCTGCTAGGGGAATTCAGAACCGCCATCAAAGATATCTTAATATTAACCGATTTTAAGTTATTGATGATTTCTGATTGTTTTATAGCAAGATCAATACCTCGATGTAGCACGGCATCTACGTCATTTTTTTCTATTATTATTTCACATATATTGAACTACTTAGACAAAAATATAGTTTGATTTTTGCTCGGAAAAAATAAAAAAAATTGAAATTGGTGGGTGACAATTTTACTCAATTATTTGACATGGAATTACCCATTCATAATATTTAAAAGAAATTGATTTCACCTGAAGAGCAGAGATAAAACCTCCATACAACATATTCATTCTACACTAACATGTATACCATTCTATTTTGTGTAAATATCCAGGAAATTAGTATCAATGATAACTGCATTTAAGAATGAAATGTTTCGGATTTTGCATATGGAATAACGTATGTACATATTCATAGACTATGCGCACCTCACATGGTGTAATGATTAATGTTGTATCGCGAGGTAGAGAGATACATAGAATAATGGTGTGCTTAACACATTTATTAAGCACCAGAGTCCGGTACCAAATGGATACATACATACAGAACAAATAAGTACAAAAAATTAAGAATACAAAACTTACACTAAATAGAGGAGGGTCAATTCCGTATAGCCAACGCAACAAATTCAGTCTGCATATTATCTTATTATAATGGAGATTGTGTGTTTTTCTGTCTGTAACCGAAACTATATTCCTACTCAAGTCATAATTCCCTTAGTTATTTACATCACATTCTCCATGGTTTTATTTTTATCTAAATCTCAATTATTAATAAAATTGTCTTACATTATTAATACTGTTAACTATGTCTGCGTACTGATAACATGCAATTATATTTATATATACAACAAAATAGCGGTTTACAGTGTGAACGGGAAGGCTAATTTGCATATTAATATTAAAAAATCGAATTTAATAAATATGTGCTTAGTATTATTGATTTCTAACTGTTTGGTTTTATTTTAATGAATATAAGCAAAAATCTCTTCAATGAATCTTAAATGAAATCCATTAACAAGATAAAATAACTGTCATTTTATTCTTTACTTCCTCTTATAACTAAATACTTAAATTAGAAAAAATAACAATGAAAGACGAGAGTGATGGAAGAGTAAGTTTCAGTTGTTCCATTTTTTATTATACTCCCTCTGTTTCAAATCTTTTATTATACTCCCTCTGTTGCAAATCTTTTTATCTGTATTCTTATTTAGTTTCATTAGCCTTTCTAATTTAATACAATATTTTATTACATTAAAACTTAAATACTTGCACCCGGAGGGTGCATATATTTGCTAGTTCTGCTAGTTAATCTACTTTAAACGTAGGCTATTTTATGGCTATGAGACAGTCCATCTGGTAGAGTGCTGAAGGGGTGTTAGTTACTCTACAACAGTTAGCAAGGTGGATTAGCAGACTATTCTTAGTGAGTTCAATTGTCATTGGGTGCCCCATACCTCTTGCCTTGTGCCACATCTAAGCTAAACTGAGTAAATAACTATATATTAATACTCTTGTTGCTTAATCTTCCGACCGTTATCATCTCACAACTCCCTCTGGATAAGAACGAAACCGACCACATCATCCAAGATGAAATTAAAAAATAAATATTCTGATTATCTGCTGTCACTTATCCTCCGAATTCTTATTTCTTATGAGTGTCGTTACCTCCGCTAAGTAATAGACAGTTTTTTTATTCGAAAGAAAGACAAAAAAAAGGACATGCTACACATAAAACATAATAATAAGAAAAAAAAGGGTGTAGGGGAAATATAGAGAGAGGGAGTTAAAGCTCGGCAGTGATAACGTTAACCTATTTCAATTGAACATAATGAAAAAAGGAAAAGGGGAAATAAAGAAATAAGAGTGAGAGAGAGAGAGAGAGAGAGAGAGAGAGAGAGAGAGAGAGAGAGAGAGAGAGAGAGAGAGAGAGAGTTAAATCAATATTAGTATACTTTTTCAGTCGGTAGAGTGTTCGACTAGGAATCAAAAGGTTCCTGATTCGATACAGGCCTTCGCCAACTCAGCGTATGAGTAGCACAGGGGTATGTACTGTAAAGTGAGGAGCTGAAGGTAGATGTAGCGCTCCACGTCGGACGCTAAAATAATCTCCTTGTTCTAGCGCTAGTGAAAAGGGGATGTACTCCCTCGCTGTCTGGCTGGTACTGACATTAGGCCGCCCCGACGACTTTACTTTTACTTTACATATTGAACTATTTCGCAATAGCTCTTTACTGGATATATCAAATGTTGTACTAACTAACTTATCGTACTGTGGTATATCCACAGGTATTGCTAGTAGAGTCTGTGCGTTCGCCATCCACATGATTCTCTACCCTAAGTGGAATATCAGAACGGTTACACAAATATAATTTACCTTTTATCTCTTGTATAATTATAATTCCTTCAATCCCAACGAAATATTGGTCAGTCTCTTCTTCTTAAGTGGCTGAACGTGAAACGATACAAGATGGCGTGTCGATTTTCCTAATTAGGACATTGCAAATAAAGATGGCTGAAGAAGAAGCGATTAGTCCAAAGTTATTTCCACTGTGTCGAAAATGTGGCATAAAGTTTTAGCTACTTGGTACAGCCAATTAAAATTAATTGAGAAAATTAGTTGAGCTTCTTTTTTCTTCTTCTTCTTTTTGGGGCAGATATTGATTTAATTAATTTGATTGGCAAAGTCATTTAGCTGGAGTGATTTAAGAAAAATATTAACTCTTGGAAGAATGTGAAATACAATGTAGTTACCGAAGATATAACTTACGTTTTAGAATACACTTTCTCTAAGTCCAGGCCAACAAATAGGCCGTGATAAAATATGATCAGGTTTAAAGTCGTAAAATACAACGTATTTACATATCGAGGTTATTAGGTATTGCTCTAAATTAAACCAATTCCTTATTGCCTATCCCGCCCTGTCGCCTGGGGCGTTAGAATGCACAGACTGCACCTCTGCAGAGGGGTAAGACTCCCCCAATGGGGCCACCTGTTGGCCGTGGGTGGCGACCCGTGATGCTTAAGGATAGAGCCCAGGTGGATGAGCAGTTCATGACATGCAATACTCCACTTTCGCCCTATCTTTGGCTAGACCGTTCGGTCGGAGAGGCCCCCTCTGATCAATCGGCTGGCCATGTCAAGCCCTGGCACCTATATGATTTTCCCAAATCATACATAGGATTGATTTTAATACGTTGGAGAATAAAACAATATTATAGATAAATAAAACCAAGTAATTATTTATCAAACCAGGTTTTGTTAAAACCAGTATAAGACATGTTGCAGGATTTTAAATGCACTAATAACAAGGGTTGTTTTGAGGCATATATAACTCAGATTTTCATAGAGATCTAGTTAATAAGATTTATTCCATGTTAATGATTTTGACATAATGACAGTTTCAGTTACAGACAGTCAGGCACTAAATCTCCATTATAAGATTTGAAAAAAAAAAAAAAAAAAAAAAAAAAAAAGCTACTCTCATTCCCAGGGTATCATCAAGCAATAGTCCCCCAACGAGGTTACAACAGATGATACTAACAACACTAACAAAACTAGCATATAAAAGACGCCAGGTCAACTAAACCGGCCCAAAAAATTTAACGAAATAAAATGAAACTTAACATTAAAAAACGGAGTTTCTTATATTTCATACCCAATGCTTCATACTAAATTCCATATATATATATATATATATATATATTATATATATATATATATTGAGTACAATAAAAACTCAATTTTTTATATATATGGCAAGCCCCAACCCCTTTTTATCATATGGATGCTAGAAGGCGGTGGCTGCGGGTCTACATGTCTTGGGAATGACGTTAAACTCTATCTGATGGTGAGGTTCCAGTTTTGGAGGTTTGGGGAATGTGGAGCACCCCTTCATCACCATTGCTCCCTGGTCCACTCTGACCCGGAGTGGTAGTACCTGTTAGGGTCCCATCTATGGGTTAAATAGAAAAATGTATTTATAAAAAAATTGTATTATCCATTAAGAATTAATTTATTTCAAAACTTTATCGGCATTAAATGATCCACTGAGGTTGATATGCCGTAAACCAAACCAAACCAAACCAAACTATTGCCTATTGTCAGTATCAGTCGGAAAGAGATGGAGTATATCCTCTTTTCACTAGACCAGGGAGATTACTTATGGTATCACCTGTTCGTTTATTTAAAGACTGTGTTAGTTTCTTACAGGTGTTATTGTATATTTAAGTTACTGTTACAGTAGGTAGTATATTAATCTTTGTTGTCATGTCCCATTTCGAGATTGCTGTATTAGTTAATTAATTAGTTAGTAGATAGATATATCAGTAACCGAAACGATCAAATCAAATATGAGCTATTACTTGACTTACCAATAATAACAAATCAAATATACTTGACTTACCAATAATGTTCAGAAGGATATTTTGTCCCTTGTAGATTTCATAAGACCATCCGTCGCTGCCAGGTGATTTGCCACAGGTTAGTCTGTCAAGTGTTATGCAAAGTTCTTCAGTTGTAGGTCCCGTATCTAGCTCTTCTGCAACTGATTGTCGCTCTACATGACGTAGGGCTGCACCAGAAACGGTGTTGTCGCTGGCGTAGAGTTCTGTGTAATGTTCTACCCAACGATCAAGTTGTTTAGATCGATCTTTTATGATTTCTCCAGAGGCTGATTTCAGAGGAGCGATTTTGCGATGTGATGGTCCAAGTGACCTTTTTTAGGCCGTTGTACATGCCTTTGATATTACTGGACTCAGCAGATGATTGAATGCTTCTGCAAAGCTGTTGCCAGTAACTGTTAGCACATTATATATATATATATATATATATATATTATATATATATATATATTATAAATACAGTAACCAAAACGAACAAATCAAATATGAGCTAATACTTGACTTACCAATAATGTTCAGAATGAGATTGTATCCCTTGTACATTTTATGAGACCATCTCTGAAATGCCACCAGAATCCTAACAAGTGTTAAACTCACCACAAAATATATTAGACAATTTCACTTTCTTATGAAAACCTTGTTTAATAGTTCACAATATTCATATCATCTGAGAATTGTTGTGATTTGAATTTGGACGATGTAATTTTTCTTCTTCTATTAACGTTTAGAAATATTAAATCGATTAGGAAACATACATTTCCCGATTAAGATTTTTAGAGTTTGACAAAATACAAGCAAATCAAATAAACACGTAACAGGAGTTTAAATTCAAACAAATGTTCTTTTATTTATTATTTTTGTCAACGAGCTGCAATTTATAAGATAATTATATAAGTTATTATATAATTTATAAAATTGTTATAGTAACTATCTTTTTCTGCTATACAAACTATCTGTTTAAAAAGATCATATATTTTTCATTTAACAAAAAAAAAAAATTGGCGGTGGTGGTTCTATCTGCGAAAATAAAAAAATAATTTCTAATAATATTTCTCTCATAATACCTATTTCAAAAATAATTAATTTATAAATATGCAGTGAAAAACAAGGCGTATCTACGGACAATGCAACCTTTCTACTAACGATTACTACAGATTGACAGATAAGAAATATGTACGGACTACAATCTTTCTCCCAAGGAATACTGAGGATTGACTGAGAAGGAGTAATTGATACTACACTCGTTCTAGACAAGGAATACTACGGATTGACAGACACGGAGTAATTGATACCATAATCTTTCTACTAAAAATACTACAGATTGACTAACAAGGAGTATCTACGGGCAGTACATTCTTTCTCCCCAATAACTACTTCAAGGAATATATTAGACTTTATAAAATACCTACCAGGATTGTAAAATATCTAGTATATCGGATATACACCCATTGTCACCAAGGTGTTCCGACAACATATATAAATTAGACTTGCTCTATCTGCAATTCCACAACCCAATGTTCTTGACGGCATCGAGTGTTCGTACAGAGCTGATCAATGTAATTTTTTGCTGTTCGGCCATTACTGCTATGACCCTGTGAAAAAGTCTATTATTGAACGTTGTTGGATTTTATTTGATATAAGGCATGAAGTAAATGGTCACTCCTAAATATAGACTCGTTGACTACCACGTGACCTGAGAAGGATTTCTATTGTCCAATCACTGGCACTGCTGCTGCTGCTTCTGCTGTATTAATGGACATACCATTCTGAGTTATTTCATTGACATTTGGATTCTCTCGGACGAAGGACTTAGAAGGAATACGTTAACACTGGATTCTTATTGGCTTGCTTACTTATTCATTACATCTGGAACGAAGGATGGCTGCCAGATACTTAACAAACGTCACATGAGATCGTTCCACTCTCCCCATCACTGTTCAGTAGGTTTTTCTAGCCATACTTGGATCGTTTGTGAAATATGAGGTTAGTGACCGTGCACCTGATGTCTTGTCTTAAAAGATTCCGGGATTTGTTCAAAAGCATCAAGCAACATCCTTGTGTAGTTGCCACTTTGTGCCATTTCCAATCGGTTTGTTAGAGGTGTTAGACCACACAGTAGTACGGCTTGGAAGAATTTCCGTTTTATTTTATGGCGTTTCCTTCGTTCATGCGCGAGAAGAGGCGAGAGATTTGCCAGGACAACTCGTGGGTGCTTCACTATGACAACGCACTTAACTACACTGCCCTGAGTATCCGAGAGTTCCTGGGCCAGAAGAACATAACTGTGCTGGAGAAAACTCCCTACTCACCCGACCTGGCTCTATGTGAATTTTTCCTCTCCCCCAAGTTCAAGGGGGTTATAAGGGAACCCGTTTTGAGGATATGCATGACATCAAAAAGGCCGTTATGACAGAGCTAGGAAGAATCACGGAATAATACTTCCAGGAGTGCATGTATGTGTGTTAGAGAAGGATGGGGAAGTGTATTTCCAGGGGGGTTACTTCGAAAGGGATAACTTGTAGTATGTTGTTTGGATTTGAAATATTTTTGTGACTCCTGTCCTGGATCTTTAATCCGCTCAAATCCAACAAAGCCACCATTCCTATTCATATACAAAGCCTCCCACCACAAACAATTCTCTTACTATAGATCAGCTTTAACCAATTCTATCAAATTAGGTACTCCTCGTTCCACGTCCTTGCCCCGCTGTTTGAATGTTTTCATACGTTCTGGAATCTGCAAAAGGTTGACACTTTTTACATCTCTTTCTTCAATTACAACCAGCATTTCTCACCTTTTACAAGTCATCTCCCATCGCCGCACAACTGCTCCACACAATTCTTGATGAAGGTTGCATAAACCGAAATGATATAACGTCAACTTCACCACCACAAGAATGACATCATCTTTTGGGATAATTTGTGTGCAATATTTCTGTGCCTTTTACTTATTTGACAAAACGCACAAAAAAAAACACGCTTCTCTGTGTGGGGTTCGGTGGTTTTGGCATGGGTTGTTGGTTACTGTCATGATCCTTCCTTGATTTAAAAGGGCAGGGCTGGGTTTATTGCCCAAGGCTTGAGGCGCCCCCTTGTGGAGGATGCTGACGGGATTGAGGCATTTTTGCACCCGCCATTCTTTGGATTCAGCTTGTGGGTGATCCCCCATTAAAAGACCTTGTGTCATACACGCATAAGTGGGGTGCGAGGTAAATATTCACTTATTTGACAATCGTGTAACATTGGTATCCATGGCTGGGTTTATTGCCCAGGGCTTGAGGCGCCGCCTTGTGGAGGAATGCTGACGTGATTGAGGCATTTTGCACCCGCCATCCCATGAGCTTAAGTTCTTAGGTGGTCCCACATTAAAATACCTTGTGCCATACCTGCATACGTGGGATGCGAGATAAATATTCACTTATTTGACAATTGTGTAACATTGGTATCCATGTCCGTGTTTATTGCCCAGGGCTTGAGGCGTCCCCTTCATGGGAGGTCTCACATTAAAAGATCTTGTGTCATACCCGCATACTGGGATGCGAGGTAAATATTCACTTATTTGACAATCGTTTAACATTGGTATCCATGGCTGGGTTTATTGCCCAGGGCTTGAGGTGTCCCCCTTCATGGGAGTTCCCACATTAAATGCCCTTGTGTCATACCCGCATACGTGGGATGCGAGGTAAATATTCACTTATTTGACAAATTGTGTAACATTGGTATCCTTACCGCCATCATGATCTATCAGAAACACCATTTTACAAACGAAAACATTTAAATGCTGAAACTGTGTTCAAAACAAATTGGAGTCGGTCGATAAATGGATAAATATAAAAATACAAGAAAGAAAAAAAAAGCACAACTGAAAATAGGAAAGGAAATAAATATAAGAAGGAAGAGAAACATGATTAAATAGAAGAGACGCAGATTATCCTTCGACTTGGTGTAGATTTTATTTTTGAGTCACCGGGCACAAGAAATAGCATTGTTCTGTTCGACTCACGTTCAACCAAGGAATGAAAAGATTGGCATCTTTGTGAGTTAGCAGAACCATCAGAATTTTAAGCAACCTTTATCTGTTTAGAACGTAACGCTGTCGATCGATATGTCGTCTCAATATATTCAAATACAGCAAGCACATACACAGACAGCCACAAACATACGCAACTACACTCACACAAAAGAGTTGGTCTGGGTGGGTTTGATGTCTATATGTAAATATAAACATTGCTATTTTTTTATAAATATGTGCATAGGAATGTGTATGCACACGTGCGTGTGATTTTCACCTATCTACATAATACTGATACACGCATACGAACCGTAAATATATATGTGTATAACTATACATACATATATCTACATATACATATGCACATATATATGTACATAAATATATGCATATATATATATATATATATATATATATATATACACATACATATATATATATATATATATATATATACATATATACATATATATACATACATATATATATATATATATATATATACATATACATATATACATATACATAGGAATGTGTATGCACACGTGTGTGTGATTTTGACGTATCTACATAATACTGATACACGCATACGAACCGTAAATATATATGTATATACATATACATACATATACCTACATATATATATATATATATATATATGCATATATATATGCATATACATATGCATAGATATACAAATATCTACATACATATACATATATATATACATATATATGTGTGTATACATACATATATATATATACATATATATATACATATTCATATATAAATATATATACATATATATATACATATATATATATATATATATATATATATATATATATATATATATATATATATATGTTGTATTATGTTTCCACACATGAATAGCAAAAGTCAAAGAAAGAGTCAGAGAGTAGAAAAAGCAGAGGTCGATAATATCAGATTTAAGTAACAAAGTGTCCATTGTATTGGCCAAAATATGTCGTTGTGTACTTAGAATTTGTTGATATTAAAGTATTTCAACAAGTGACAGCTCGTGACATTAATACATAAGCTGCTACTTTTTAAAAAGTTAAAAATAATTATATTAATACTGTGTAAAACTAATACTACAGAAATTATATACATATATATATATATATATATACATATATATATTAACAAGTCATCCACAGACAGGTGTTTTTGGCGTTTCACGCCTCTTCAGTGTGGCTAGACACAGTTATCCTTGGCTAGGGTCGAACTCAGACTGACCGTTTGGCAGCCTGATATCTTTTCCCCTCGGCCACTGACAGCTATAGTGGTACTGGTGTTTTTAAACTATTTAATACAAAAGTTAGTATATGTATTCTACGGTCACAGATATATCAAATTTCCGGGAAACGATCATTGTTTATAAGCTTAGTAGTGAGAGTTAATTTGAATTACCAGTCAGGGCTCATACCAAATTTATGGGATATATATATATATATATATATATATATATATATATATATATCACCAGCATCCAGTCTTGGAAGACCATAGATTTTTTTTGTTTTTTCTTTGATTTGTTTGATTTCTTTTACGCATTTCGAACATTTGTGTTATTTTATGCCAAAAACGTTTTTTTTAATAATTTTTAATGGGTACTCAATTTTGTTTAAATATATATCTTTGAAACGCATTCCTTCTATTTAATGCATACTTGGGACACTAACATATACTACCACTCCGTGTTTGTTTTAAGACAAGGGCGATGAATCAATTAGAGTGTTTCATACTTGAGCAGAGGCCTTTTATGAATTTTTTGCTGCCTTAGAAGAGCAAACAATGTGCAATTTAAAGTATGTGTGATGGTGTTTTAGTAAAATGCATGGTTTACAAATGGACTAGACATGGGGTTATCAAGGAAAGCTTGTGTTGAAAACATGGTCTATAGGATCGGAACACTTTGGCACTCCAGAAAAAATATTTCAGTGCACTGTAACGCAAATAAGGTCTTTAAAGTATTCTAGAAAATAAAGTAAGCATCATAATTTATTTCCTCAAAAGATCTACACCTACAATCTGCGGTTCCTATTCGCAACTACTTTTGCTTTATTGATTGAATCAACCAAGCATTTCTCTATCAACATTTCTTGGATTTGACAGGATTTGAACACTTGTTTTTTTATGCCAATTTTGTTTTTGTTTCATTTATTTTTGTTCAGTATTCACTATTTAACTCATTTTTGTAAAATACATTTCGGTAATGTCAAGTCATCCAGAAAAAAAATAAAATTGTTACGCAACCCATTCAATTTTTCTGATTTTTATGTTAACGTTACACATACTGTTCAATTTATGTGAAATAATAATAAAAAAATGCAGTGCCGCATATTGATCTTGCTATGAAAAAATAAGAAATTATCAATAACTTAAAATATATTGACTTTAAGACGTTTTTCATGGCATTTCTGCATTTCTTGGGCGAAAATGCCTTTAGAAACCATTTTTTAAGAGAACGAAAGCTCTAGAATTCATTTTACTGATACAAATAGTTTTTAAAAAGTTGCTTTTTTCGCGACTACCCCCTCCCCGCTAAAAGATTATAACTACAAATCGACATAATTCCGTGAATGTTTGGAACTAGAAGGCCAAATGTTGGAGATTTTCTAACTTTAACATAATACGGACCTGGAAAAAATTAAAAAAAAAAAGAATTAGGTGGATGACATGGCCTGGATGATTTGACATGGAATTACATATTTTAAAAGTGATTTTTGAGCCATTTAAACAAAGAATAATGGTGGCATGTTAAGGAAAGCAGAGCACCAGAAGTGCAACCTTAAAACTAGGTGTAGTCTTACGCCATACTCACACGAATAAGAACCGCAGTCACTGCATTTTAGTTCATATCTGATAAAAAGGGTTGGGGGTTTGCCATAAAACCATTACGGTCGGGACAATTGTGTAGGGTAGAGCTTGACGTTACCAGCCACCCGTCTAGTCCAAGCAAAGGCCAACGTTGATTTTTACTTGACAGGCACTGCACAGTCACCAGGATTCCGTCCTTAAGCATCATATTTATATTGATAGATACAATTCCATAGGTGAATATATTTTACAGATTTTAAATAATTATATACATTTTTATATATTATTTATATGTATATATTCGTATATATTTATATAATATACATATTCACCCACCACATACACATATATATATATATATATATATATATATATATATATATATAGAGAGAGAGAGAGAGAGAGAGGGGGAGAGAGAGATTAGAGCGAAAGAGCGGTGCATAGATAGATTGACAGGCATATATGTGCATATATATACATAATCATATATAATTATATATATATATATATATATATATATATATATATATATATATATATAGAGAGAGAGAGAGAGAGACTCTTCGTATATATTCCTTTCTCTGGGAATTGTTTTAATATAAGTATTTCAAAATTAATCCTGTTACTTTTGCTTTTTGCTGATTTAGTTCTTCTGAAAATAGAATTCCCCAGCTGTTATATTTCTGGTATAAAAAAGACAAAATGAAGTTTGGCATATGTCACGCCATTCTGAATAGACAACTTCAGATCTTAGACATTTGTAAACGTTTTTAGCAGAATGAAAACTAAGTTTTACGGGGTTTTTTTTAGATGTAGACATATCCAAGTGTTGTAAATTTTATTGCCTTTGTTCTGCACTTTTATATTTTTTTTTACTCAATTCTAAAATAATATTCGAGGTTAGTTACCAATTAGGCTTTCAACAACAAAAGAATGTTTTCCCTTGTTTCATTCAAACTTTTATATACAAGTAGTTTCAGTACCTTTTGTTTTGTTTTGTTTTTAGATACATTTAAGCCTTTTTAAAAGTGGGATTAAAATTGTCCCTACGATTACGGTTTAGACAATCATGGTTTGTTCGATTAATTTTACGGCATATCAACCCTTGATTATTTTATGCTGAATACATTTTGTTTTATTCATTCTTGATGGATACTCAATTTTGTCTTAAACTCAATTTTTAAGACACATTTTAAAACTTATTTTTTCTATTTAACCCATTGATGGTTCCTTAACTGGCACTCCCACTCCAAGTCAGAGTGAACTTGGGTTACTGCACTCTCCCCAGAGTTCCAGAATTGGTACATTAATATCAGATAGATCTTAATGTCATATCCAGGACACTAAGATTCTCAGCCAACACCTTTTAGCATATATATGTGTTGTACCGGCCGTTCCTACAGTGGAGAATATACACCGTTCTCACTATAAATAGTGAGACACCGAGTGAAAAGGTTGTACTGTTACCGTTAACGGCAAGCTAGCCGTTCCTGTACCATTATTGTAAATACACTTGTCTTATTTTACCCTACCTCGACTTGACTTCTTTTTTACTGTTGGATTAATATCACAACAATATGTTAAAAAGGATTGAGGCCTTCCACCATGTAGGTGCTAGGGCTTGACGTGACTAGCTGATTGACCGCGCCTCTAGCCTAAGTAAGGGCCAAAATGGAGTGTTTCAAGTTAATGACAGCTCACGAACCAGGATACTTAGACTATCATGTGATTGGACACTCTTAGTGTTACTTCCATTCTGGATGTTACCATTGTTAGCGATAAACACAGTTTCTGACAAGGATGAACATTAACTGAAGAAGCAATTAATCCACTCAAAGTTCAGTAGATTTATATTTGCAAATCCCCTGCTGAAACAATTAATTGATCTAACACATTAGAACATATTATATTATTATATTGTTTCAAAGAAAAAACAATCATTTGGAATTACTCTTCCAATTTTGTTTTTCATTCTATTAACCACTACACAATTCTGACATCATGAGGCAGATAACACTTCTTTTCTAAGCGCTATCAGGATTAATTTTTGAAAGATGATGATTACGCTTTCCAATGATGATCAATTAATTTGCTCAATGTTCTATCTCCACATTTAGAGAAGATGCGAATAATTAACTATGATTAAAATTGTTCCTTATTAATTTGTATTAATGTAACACAAATATTCCTAAATCTCATTTTCTGCATCTAACTTCAGGTACAATGCTTCTCAAAGTTTCCGAGTAATGGTTCTCCTTTTTAATTAAAACAACACTTTTCTATCTTTATTATCGGGACTCAATCGGCATCTATTTCCGATTTTTTTTTTTTCAAGCAATATATAATAATAATAATAATAATAATAATAATATATATATATATATATATATATATATATATATATAATATATATTGATTGCCGACAAGAATAGATTTCTACAAGTAGTCCAGATGTGAGCAGTTGTGAGCGCGCAGATGGCCCACGGATCCAGCTTGTTTTTTATGTACCCTATCACACATATGAAATCCTCGACATACAGGCGCTGCCACACAGTCAGACTTCAATGTAGGAAATGTTTCCATGGTGTCCGTCATGTGTCGCTTCAGAATGGAGGGCTCGAGTCACCTTACCTCAAACTTCTTACAGCTATCATCGGCCTGTCTTTCCATGAGGATGTGTATCCAGACCTCCTGTCAATTGGACCGTATAGCTGGAGTTGATTTCCGCAAGAGCATCGGTGTCTGTCCCTTATCGAGATACTTCCCTGTCACGATGCAAGTATGTAGTTTGAGGTTTCCCAATCTCAAGATCGGGATGTGTCCAGACATTCCAGGTGGCTATTCTTAGCCTTGTTTTGTGTTGTAGTATTTTCTAGTTTTCGCCCAGCTAATGTGGACAACCTTCGAAATGTTGGTTTCTGGCCAGCTTGATAGGTGAACCGGCATTTGTTTAGGTCATTTTTTCTAGACATATATATATATATTACTTCTAACCTAACCGGTGTAGAAAACCCCCAGATAAATCAGCTTTGAAAAACGTGTATCTGGGAAAAATAATTAAGGGCACTTCACGTAGGGCAATTATACTTTGCAACGCACTACAAAACTGTGTTTAACGGCTGTAATTGTATTATTCACTTCCGCAATTGTTTTTAATTAATTTTTTTTGATTAATAATAACAATTAACCCTGATGATTCTTTCTGGCGAAACATTAGTAGGTTATATATCTATACATTTCTATTAAATCCCCTCAACTAACTATTTGAATTCATAATATTCTTTATAATCCTGCCTTACTTGATTAATATCTGTATCGATCGTAGATGTCACGATTACCTCGCTATTCTATACTCGGTAAATTATAATATATATATATATATATATATATATATATATATATATATATATATATATATATATATAGAGAGAGAGAGAGAGAGAGAGAGAGAATAGAATTAAAACATTAAGACGTAATCTTTAAAAGATGCACACAGGTGAATGTATAGCAACAAAATATAGCATTCTCATCTAGCTTTTTCATCAAGGGTTTCGTTCAACTACACTATTTTTTAATATAAAATATTTCTACGTTATTATAACAGACATTAAAAAAAGGAAAAAGGGTGAAGGGTTTAATAAAGGGTTAACAGAAATGATTCACTTTCTTTTCAAATTCTGAATAAGTGACAACTCAGCCGAATAAATGTAGCTGAAAAGACACTTGGCTCCCAGCGATTGCGCGCCATTTTTTCAAGGGCAGTAGAGTCACTTAAAAGAGTGTATAGTTTTCTGTCAAAACTGACACGATTTGAAACACAATTGTCTTATAAACTTTGAAGAGAGAATCTAAGAAACTTCACAAGAATTGAAGATATTTACAATCGTCAGTTCTGAAATGAAAGACAAACAGCAAATTTGAAGTAAGGGATGACGATCAAACCCATCAGCAATGGTTCACAAGGTCAAAGTGCAAAACAGGCTTCCGATTTTGATGTGCGGTTGACAGTAGAGTATGTTGTTCTCTTTCTAAACAGAAGATGAATATGTGCATCGCGGAAAAGCATAAAATGGATCGGATGAGAAATTGCTGCGAGGGAAAACAGCATTCTTTTAAAATACAGCGACATCAAATATTTTCCTTTTTCTTTTATAAACAAAGAGATTTTGGAAGAACAAAAAGAAACGTATAGATCTTTCTTGATGCTTTTACTAGTTACAAATGCTTTTAACATGGCATTGTACTTTATTGACAATATCCTCCAATATATATATATATATATATATATATATATATATATATATATATAATATATAATATATATATATATATATATATATTATATTATATATATACTATGCATATATATTATATATATATATATATATATATATTGTGTGTGTGTGTGTGTGTGTGTGTGTGTGTGTGTATATGCGTGTGTGTATTCATGATTGCATGCACAACGTGGTAGGAAACGAGTCATTCACTGCTGACACTAATTTATCTTTTACGAAAGGAGAGCCCAACATTATGTGCTTAATTAAAGTCATACCTAATTTGTTAATTAATTAATTATAATTTAATGAATTAGGCGTGCATATTGGTTTAAATGTAAAGCGTAAACAAATCGAGAAAAAGTCAATCTCTGTATGTACATTTCAGCCTATTAGGCCTCATCAGCAGAGCTATAAACAGGGCAGTGCTTTGTGCTAGACACTGCGAGACGAGTTTACATTTTGGAAGAGGCTGTTAGGAAATAACAGAAGACTTGGAAATTTAGCATTAGAGTCTATTTCAGGGGGCTTAGACCAAGTGTCTAATTCTCCCGACTCATCAGATGCAAATAATTCGCATCTGATGAGTTGGGAGAATTAGACACTTTGTCTAAGCTCCGTGAAATAGACTATGACGCTAAATCTCTAAGTCTTTTGTTATTTCTTTACTTATATATTTGCTCTGTGACTCTAACAATAAGAGCACATATTGAGCTCTCAAAATGCGACAGGTTTTTTAAATAAAACTCTTGTGTCGTAAGGAAGATTTCTTCTCTGGACTTTTGGATTAATATATATATATATATATATATATATATATATATATATGTATATGTGTGTGTGTGTGTGTGTGTTGTGTGTGGAAGTAAGTGTGTACGTTATATTTTTTTGTTATTTGACATGCCCTTGTTATTGTTTTCATATTTTCTTTTTTAAACAATGAGAAATATTTTCTGGTGATATATTTCCTTTTTTCTTTTGGTTGAGATTCTTTGTATTTGTAAAAAGATATCTGATCAGGCTAAGATTCATTATATTTTTGTCTAATACCACAGGTTATTTTTAGATATAACATATGGAATTCAATTTATGAAACATATAAATGCTGACTAATTTAAGAGAGACATTTGCTATGAATTTCAGTTATTTCTCACTAAATGAATATCGCAACATGATGATAATGATGTGAGTATGTATTTACAAAATAAAATACTTAATTTAAAACGAAGTTGCAATTCATCATTATTCGTCCTACATTTCATAGTCATATGATAGCTGGGTCAATTTTATTTGATTATAATTGTTAAATCGGAGAAGTGACTTGGCTTTTTAACCTTGTTATTGCAACGGGTCTAAAAGTCTGGAAAATCTTAACTGAATCCTGTTAAACACCACTTTAAAAGTGACATTGTGTCGCATCCTTGTCAAGTGGAGGGTAAATGTATACATTGGGGTAACTTCCATGACAAATCTTCCAGGCCATGTCACTCACCCTCTTTAATTTTTCTGAAATGTTGTCCAAGTATGGACTATGGTAATGTTAGACAATCCCCAAAATATGAGCTTCCAATTTAAAAAATTGCGGAGTTATCTCGATTTTTAGCTCTACAAATTTGAGCGGGGTCGCAAAAATGGCGATATTTTGTAACCTATTTTTGTTTGTAAAATGAGTTCTATAGATTTCCTACAACTAGAAATTGTTTTTGTGGGGATTGTCTAACGTTAACTTAATCCACCCCTGAAAGAAATTTTATGAAAATTAAAGGGGGTGGGTGACAAATTTACTTTTTCTGTATGATTTGATATGGAATCACACATTGATCAACTCTGTGCGGATACTGGATGACATGCGTAGGACTTACCAAGATCGATGACCGACATAAACGGATGGGAGACAGAGACAGAGACAGAGAGAGAGGACAATATATATATATATATATATATATATATATTATATATATATATATATATATATTTACCAACCCCTCCGCACGAGCAGGATGCGACACGAGGTCAATTTCTTAAGCGGTGTTTAACACGTTTGAATTCAGAGTTTTCCTTCTCCTAGACTGGTTGCCTAACCAAGGCTAAAGAGCCCAGTCTGCCCTACTATTTACCCATAGCTGGAGGGAGAGTAGGGTTCATACCTCTCCCAAGGGTATTAGCGCTAATCGAAATGCAATTACCACAACCATTTCTCATGACTTTAACCATTACACCACGCGCTTCCTACCCCTAAAATAGAGAGATATAGAGCAAGAGAGAGTGAGCGATAGATAGAGATATAGAAAGAGAGAGAGAGAGAGAGAGAGAGATAGAAAGAGAGACAGAGAGGAATTCGTGGGAAGGGCAAAATGACAAACGATGTTTGTATATATTTACAAAATAAAATACTCTATGTAACACCGAGTTGCATTTAATCCTTATTCGTCCTATATCTCGTTGTCATGTGATCGCTGGGTCAACGTTATTTGACTTTTACACGCAAAAATATCTTCAATGTATTTGACTCATGCCCAGTCAGCATGTTCCCGGAACGTGCGCAGATACATCTGTATTGCTTCTTCGAATATCTACAAGCGTATCGGCTTTGCTTCTCCGTCTGTGTGCCGCGATTCGTAAAGTAGATCATAGGCAAATGTGTCATCTATCGCATATGATTTAATAAAAGCAGAATAATCCTATGTGGAATCTTGTGAATCTACCAGACATTGTAATTCTATGAGAGAGAGAGAGTCTAGCAATAAATAGTTGCATTTCTCTGGCTTCGTTCTGTTAATCTTGATTCTTGCATGTCGGTCGTATCAAAAAACCTACTTTCATCTACGCTCTTTCTCTTTCAGTGAATACATTTGTTTTTGAAATTTAGACTCAGGTGAAGGAATCAATAAGTAGCGCTTCGGAGAGTCGACTGAACCAAAAATAAAGGTAAACAGAATTTAATATATACATATATATATATATATATATATATATATATATATGTGTGTGTGTGTGTGTGTGTGTGTGTGTGTGTGTGTGTGGAAAATGGACTCGTCGATTCGAGTTCAATTCCTAGACGAAGCTGTTGACATTTCACATAGCGCTAAGGTATGAATTCATATATTCTCCCTCCGGCTATGGGTTAAATAGTAGGGCAGACTGGGCTCTTCAACCTTGGCTTGGTAACCAGTCTAGGAGAGGGATAACTCTGAATTCAAAATTCCTGAGGTCGGTCGTTGATTGGGTTTGTGGCAACCTCTGATGCACCAATTCTTTCCTATCGACTGTGCCAAAAAGTGTGGATAGACCAACACAAGCCTTCACCACTATAAAGAAATCACTGTGTGGGAGTTCATTGTGTGTATGAACCCTCATACGTCGAAAATCGATGGGAGAGTCCATTTATATATATATATATATATATATATATATATATAATATATATATGTGTGTGTGTGTGTGTGTGTGTGTGTGTGTGATGGCAGCAAACTCGTGTTCAAGTATTGCCATTGCTTTTATTTCTAGTGGTTAAGTAATTACTTTCACAGTATATATAGTTATATTTTTGAGTTGTTATTTCTTAGGTCTTATTCATGATGTATGCTTGTGCATATATGTCTGTGTGTATGTATGTAGGCGTTAAAATAAGTTCAACAGTTCAAAGAATATAATTGTGAGCTTCAAAAAAGTTCAACAATGAGCTGCACGAAAGTGGCTCTTTAGTCCTGCCAAAGTCTTGCACACCTTCCCACAATTACAGGTATTTCCAGGGAGCACAGGGTATTTTATCAGTCCATCCCGCCGATGCACAGATTGGTGACTGATCAGGCCAGCCTTGCTCATACATAGCCATCCACACTCTATGTCACCTCGTTCGCTATGGAGAAAAATCGCAGTTTTATGATATCTAAATATATATAGGACATTGAATGAATGATTGATCGATTCTAACGGCACGCCAACCCATTTTGGGTTATTTTATTCCTAGTGGTTAAGTAATTACTTTCACAGTATATATAGTTATATTTTTGAGTTGTTATTTCTTAGGTCTTATTCATGATGTATGCTTGTGCATATATGTCTGTGTGTATGTATGTAGGCGTTAAGATATACATATAAGTAGTTAAAATAGATATGACAATCTGGGACATAAATATAGATATATAGATATTGATGATTGAGAATTATTTGATTGTTTTTTCCCCCGGAGAAAATCAGAGATTTTGATTTTAAACAAGGCAATTTATTAGGAGAATTCTTTTAAATGAGACATAATGTTCAACATAATAAATCATTTTCTTCTTTATTTAAGAAAAACAGAATATCACTGAGAAGGTGCAGTAGCAATAAATGTATAGCAGGAGGCCATTCTGCTGCAAGCCCAACCAAAGCAAACATAATTCAATTTTCCTAAGACCAAAATTAAAAACGAAGAAACTATATGGCATATTGAAATGATTATTCACACATAATTAAAATTTATTAATTGCGTTATATATTTCTTTAATCCGAAGTTGCAAAATAATTTCATAATTAAAAAAAAAAAACATGACGAATATAATGATAATTATTATTTTTTACAGTGTAAATCAATAAATCTCTTTAGGGCGATAGAGTTAAATTGAAAATAATTCTCTGCAAACTTTATGAAGGAGAACTAAAAAAAAAATTAAACACATTGATTCATAGATGTTCTGTTTTCTGAGATGTGTATCTATAATAATACATGTTGGTACAAGTATAAATTTGCAGGAAATATTTATTCTATTTTCTTTCATGTGTTTATATTTATATAGAGAAATTTGGATGGAGACTTTATCACATTTAAGGAATAATTAATATCATATATAACATTATCATTAAGTTATACATTAAAACACAATGCATAATATATTATGTATATATATATATATATATATATATATATATATATAATATAAATGAATAGTGAATGAAAAATGAGAAAAGTATTTGCATGGAAAGGTGCTCAATGCTAATAAAGCAGAGCAGATTTATAATTAATGTTGATATTATGATTTCACACTCATAACTTCAAGTTTCTTGGTAGTCCAATCATCAGATGAGAAGTGGTTGAGATGTCAAAAACCAGTCGTGAAATGGTAAAAAAATCAAATTGTTTAGCGTTTATATGCAGCGTTTTTCACGCGATGGGAAATGTAAAGCTAAAAAATTGTTTTTTTAAACTGTGGCTTGTTTAACGTTTATGTGACGTGATTGTATTCACGTGATGTAATGTATGACGTTAAATTTGTATTTAAAAACATTATAATCAAACAAACTTGCATTGGTGTTAATGCACGCGGTGTTCAGATGAATTTTTTTTTTAATAAATAAATTAAAAAAAAAAAAAAAAAAAAGAAAAAAAAAAAAGGAGAGCGAAAATTCAGGGATCAATTAGGGTCAGGTGGATATATATATATATATATATATATATATAATATATATATATATATATATATATATATAATATACATAATGCATAATATATTATTTTCAGAAAACTTGGTTATATAGCACACCATATATATATATATATATTTATCATTTTTTCATTGGCATTTCAGTCTCGGAAAACTATAATAAAGTTGTTATGTGCCCCTGAAGTTACAGCACCTCCTGTGACTGTGAAGTCTGATGTTTGAAAAACATTCTCGACCACGGATTTTACATTTAAAGGCTGTCCCTG